>CM055117.1:30177383-30352383 GCA_029206835.1 Rana muscosa | reverse complement strand
GCCACAAGCACAAAGCATGTTTTTCTGCCTCTGCATGCATCCCCGGGAAGGTACAGATGTAAATGGAGCCTAAGTTCTAATCAGAGATCTATTGAAGCTCTGTGAAGGGAAACTATAGAGAAAAGTAGAGTGGAATTGTTATTATTGTCATTGTATGGAGGAGATATAGAAGATGCGGCACTGTGCTGCATTCATTCTTCCTGACCTGGCTGCGTTGAATGTGTTGGTTCATTTCTCCTTCTGTTTATATAAATATCAGATTTGTTTCTAATAAGATGTAAATGGGATGGTAATCAATGCCGCTCTCACACCCACACCTTTATATTTTCACCTTTTTAAAAGTCATCACACTCACCTTTTGTTTAATGTAACAAATCATCTATGAAGAACCCAACATATCTGTAGGCTTTGTCATGAGAATTATTACTTTACTCAGCAGAGGAGCAAGAAAAATAAAGGGAGAGATGGAGGGAAGAAATGAAGGAAGGAAGGTAGGGAGGAAGGGAGGAAGGGAGGAAGGAAGGGAGGAAGGGAGGAAGAGGGGAAGGAATGAAGGAAGGGAGGAAGAGGGGAAGGAAGGAAGGAAGGAAGGAAGAAAAGGAGAGACAGGAGAAGGATGAAGGAAGGATGGAAGGAAGGAAGAGAGAGACATGAGAAGGGTGAAGAAAGGAAGGCAAGAAAAGAGGGATAGGAGAAGGGTGAAGGAAGGTTGCAAGAGAGGGACAGGACAAGGGTGAAGGAATGAAGGGGTGGGAGAAGGGTGAAGGAAGGAAGGAAGAGTGGGATAGGAGAAGGATGAAGGAAGGAAGGAAGGAAGGAAGAGAGGGACAGTGGAAGGGTGAAGGAAGGAAGGGACAGGAGAAGGTTAAAGGAAGGAAGTAAGAGAGGGACAGGAGAAGGGTGAAGGATGGAACGAAGGAAGAGAGGACAGGAGAAGGGTGAAGGAAGGAAGGGGGGGGAAGGGTGAAGGAAGGAAGGAAGGAAGAGAGGGACAGGAGAAGGGTGAAGGAAGGAAGGACGAGAGGGACAGTAGAAGGGTGAAGGAAGGAAGGGATGGGAGAAGGTAAAAGGAAGGAAGAGAGGGACAGGAGAAGGGTGAAGGATGGAAGAGAGGGACAGGAGAAGGGTGAAAGAAGGAAGGGATGGGAGAAGGGTGAAGAGAGGAAGGAAGAGAGTGGCAGGAGAAGAGTTAAGGAAGAAAGGTAGGGACTGGAGAAGGGTGAAGGATAGAAGGAAGGAAGTGAGGGACAGTAGAAGGGTAAAGGAAGGAAAACATAGAGGGACAGGAGAAAGGTACAGGAAGAAAAGAAGGGAGGGACAGGAGAAGGGTAAAGGAAGAAAGGAACAGGAGAAGGGTGAAGGAAGGAAAGAAAGGAAGAGAGGGACAGTAGAAGGGTAAAGGAAGGAAAGAAGAGAGGGACAAGAGAAGGGTAAAGGAAGGAAGGAAGGAAGGAAGGAAGGAAGGAAGGAAGGAAGAGAGGGACAGGAGAAGGGTAAAAGAAGGAAGGAAGAGAGGGACAGGAGAAGGGTAAAGGAAGGAAGGAAGAGAGGGACAGGAGAAGGGTGAAGGAAGGAAGGAAGAGAGGGACAGGAGAAGCTTGAAGGAAGGAATGGAAAAGAGAAGGGTCAAGGAAGGAAGGAAGGAAGAGAGCGTCAGGAGAAGGGTAAAGGAAGGAAAGAAGAGAGGGACAAGAGAAGGGTAAAGGAAGGAAGGAAGGAAGGAAGGAAGGAAGGAAGAGAGGGACAGGAGAAGGGTAAAGGAAGGAAAGAAGAGAGGGACAAGAGAAGGGTAAAGGAAGGAAGGAAGGAAGGAAGGAAGAGGGGGACAGGAGAAGGGTAAAGGAAGGAAGGAAGAGAGGGACAGGAGAAGGGTAAAGGAAGGAAGGAAGAGAGGGACAGGAGAAGGGTGAAGGAAGGAAGGAAGAGAGGGACAGGAGAAGCTTGAAGGAAGGAATGGAAAAGAGAAGGGTCAAGGAAGGAAGGAAGGAAGAGAGCGTCAGGAGAAGGGTGAAGGAAGGATGTAAGTAAGAGGGGGACAGGAGAAGAGTGAAGAGAGAAAGAAAGGAATAGACAGGAGAAGAGTGGACGGAAGATGGAAGAAATAACAAGAAATTGAGAGAAGAGGAAGAAAAATGGAGAGAGGGAGGAAGAAGGATTTAAAATAGTAAGGAAAGGTGATGGAATGGAGTAAAGGAGGAAGGAAAGAAGTGGGTAGGGGGAAGGGAGAAATTCTAGAAGTATGAAAGAAAACACATGGAAGAGAGAGGAAAGAAGAAAAAACAAGGAGGAGGAAGGGTGCGTAATAGGAAGAAAAGTAGGGGGTTGCATAAGGAAGGGAAAATATAAGAAATTGAATGAGAAAGGAAGGAAGGAAGGAAGGAAGGAAAGAAGGACAGACATAGAAAGGGATAAAGAAAGGATTGAATAAAGGAAGGACCTGAGAAGGAAGAAATAAAAAGAGTTTGAGGAAGGTTGTAAAGAAGTATGGAGCAGAGGAAAAGTAGGAAGGAAGGAAGGAAGGCTAAGAAAGAGAGAGGGGAGCAGAAGGAAAAAGAAAGCAATGGAGTAAAGAAGGGAGGTAAGGGGGAACAAAGGAGTTAGATGAGAATGGAGGAAGGATGCAAGAAAGGACAATGGAAAAAGGAGAGAAAAAGTTGGGGCAGAAAGAAGGGAGAAAAGAAGAAATGAATGCAGTAAAGAAAGAGAATAAGAAAGGGGGAAACAAGTAGAAAGGAAAGAATGTTTAAAAGGAAGATAGCAGCAATGAAGAAAAGAAGAGGAAGAAGGTAAGGTATGAAAGGAGAGGAGAGCAGAGAGGAGGGCAGGAGAGGAGAGGAGTAGGGAGGGGAAGGGAGGAGAGGGGAGGGGAAAGGAGAAGGGAGAGGAGGAAAGAAGGGAGGGGAGCAAAAGAGAGGTGAGGGGAAGGGAGAAGGGAAGGGAGGAGAAGGGAAGGGAGTGGAGGAGAGGGGAGGGGAGGGGAAAGGAGAAGGGAGAGGAGGAAAGAAGGGAGAAAAGGAGAGAGGAGAAGGGAGGGGAGCAAAAGAGAGGTGAGGGGAGGGGAGAAGGGAGTGGATGAAAGTAGGGGAGAAACAAGGGGAGAGGAGAGGGGAAGAGAGGGCAGGCTAGGAAAGGAGAAGGCATGGGAGAGGAGAGGGGAAGGGAGGGTAGGATAGGAAAGGAGAAGGCATGGGAGAGGAGAGGAGAACCTATACTGGGTTTAAAAGGGAGCAAATAACACCGTATTCATTCATTCATGCTTTTATGCACAACAAAGAATCAGAAGGGGTTTCACTCTTTTCTGTTGGTCTTCTACTGGGATTATTTCTATTGCCGCGTACACACGATTATTATTCACGGCGGTTAAAAAACCGCCGTGAATAATGTCATTAAAAACGAGGGAACGGCTTGTTCCCCACACACGGTCGTTTTTCACGTCGTTTTTTCTCTTGTTGAGAAAACCGACCGTCTGTCCCATAGGGAAACCGTCCCATAGGGAAACACTGCCGCGGGAAACATGTCGAAAAAAACGACGAGAAAAATTAGAACATGTTCTAATTTTTCTCGTTGTTTTTAATGGCGTTTTTCTCGTCGAAAAAAACGGCAAAAAGCCCACGGACGATCATTTTTCTCGTCGAAAGGAAAAAATGTTGTTTTTCTCGACGAGAAAAACGGCCGTGTGTACGCGGCATAAGTTCCTCTAATGCTGCGTACACACGATCATTTTTCCCGTCGGGAAAAATTAAAAAAAAAATTTTAACAAGAAAAACGACCGTCTGTGGGCTTTTTGTCATTTTTCCCGACGGGAAAAACGGCATTAATCACGACGAGAAAAATTAGAACATGCTCTAATTTTTCTCGTCGTGATTCCCGTCATTTTTTTTCCGCGGCAGTTTTCCCATAGGGAAACACTGCCGCGGAGCCCACACACGGTCGTTTTTCTCGACCCAAAAAAAAAGTGTCAGGAAAAACGGACGTGTGTAGGGAACCAAGCCGTTCCCTCGTTTTTCCCGTCTATTTTCTCGACTGTGTTTTCACTGTCGAGAAAATCGATCGTGTGTACGCAGCATAAGATGTCTGAGCTTCCTCACTTCACCTCGCCAGTTCTCCTGCTACTTGGAAGAATTGAGAACTTTTCCATGTAAAAAAAAACTTAAAATAAAATAACATCTACGGTATATATTAATGTATTCTGCTTTTGTTTGATAAGCTCTTCTAGGGCCCAGGTGGTACAATATTTTGGCTTACAGAATCAATTTTTTTTTTTTTTTCAAAACTCCTTTTAGCGGAGCCTTCTTCCTTGTTGAGTATTGCTGTGTAGGGGGAAGGACACCGGGGGCTTGGAAGACCTGTAGGAACACAATGAAGATGAAACAAAGACGAGATGATCTAAAAGTAGAATAAACTTTGTCTCAGGAGTTCATAAAAAATACAAAAACATAAACAAAAAAATGAAAAGAAAAAGAAATTGCAATCATCATTTCAATAACAAAACCACGAAGGAAAGCGATTCCCCGTTCAGATCCCTCACCAAACGTCTCTTTTTCAGCTCTAGGGAACATCGGAATTTTTCGTTCTCATCTCATTTGTCTGGGCTATTGACAGTCCCACAAATTTATACCTCTCTCCCGGAGAATAAAAGAAAAAAAAATTCCTTTTATATTTCCCAAAATGATGGCCCATGGTCCTACTTTAGCAGATAAAATAAATGGGTTTTGTCAGGAGGAGCGCCGGTTGGGGGAGTAAGTCATTTTCTCCGGGAGAGCGAGGCGCGGGCTACGATCCCCCTGTGGTGATAATTGCGTAAGAATCTTGATTAGACATTTCCTCCTTTGTTTCTCCTCCTGATTTTTATGTTCATGTTCCGATTGCCTAAGAAATGGAAAGGCCTTGCAAATCACATTTTCTGTAATGGGAGTTCTCGACGCCGGATGAGGGAACAGATGCCGTCGCAGCCACCTAGTAACCTTTCCTTTTAAATTATTAGCTCCGTCTTTGTCATTTTTTTTTTCAGCGCTGAAGGAGTGCGGCGGGGTAAATTCTTCACGCTAAAGCGGCGGGGGCGGCATCTGTCTCCATCTAGGGCCGCTACGAGTGACATATTCTACAAAATTATCATCCCCGCTCGTGCAAATGGGATTTTTTTTTCTCTTCTGCCTAATTTTGCATAGCCAAAATGAATATAGGGCAGCGCGAGAAAATGACTTAAAGTGGATCTTCCACTGAAAAAGTTACTTTTTTGAAAAAAAATAAAAACTACATTTTTTATCAAAAAGGCTAGGCTGAGATGATGTCATCAGTCTGCTGCAGGCAGGATAAAGCATTTCCTCAGTTTCCTCTCTCTACCAATAATGTAACTGTACATTGTAACTTTGTAGCCAGCCACAAAAGTAGACATTGATCTCCCGCCAATGACTTTGCCTAGGCTGAGATGATGTCATCAGTCTGCTGTAGGCAGGAGGAAGCATTTCCTCAGTCTCCTCTCTCTTCCAATGATCAGACTGTACATTGTAACTTTGCAGCAAGCCACGAAAGTATACATTGATCTCCCGCCAGTGACTTTGCCTAGGCTGAGATGATGTCATCAGTCTGCTGTAGGCAGGAGGAAGCATTTCCTCAGTCTCCTCTCTCTTCCAGTGATCAGACTGTACATTGTAACTTTGCAGCAAGCCACAAAAGTATACATTGATCTCCCGCCAGTGACTTTGCCTAGGCTGAGATGATGTCATCAGTCTGCTGTAGGCAGGAGGAAGCATTTCCTCAGTCTCCTCTCTCTTCCAGTGATCAGACTGTACATTGTAACATTGCAGCAAGCCACAAAAGTATACATTGATCTCCCGCCAGTGACTTTGCCTAGGCTGAGATGATGTCATCAGTCTGCTGTAGGCAGGAGGAAGCATTTCCTCAGTCTCCTCTCTCTTCCAATGATCAGACTGTACATTGTAACTTTGCAGCAAGCCACAAAAGTAGACATTGATCTCCCACCAATGACTTTGCCTAGGCTGAGATGATGTCATCAGTCTGCTGTAGGCAGGAGGAAGCATTTCCTCAGTCTCCTCTCTCTTCCAATGATCAGACTGTACATTGTAACTTTGCAGCAAGCCACAAAAGTATACATTGATCTCCCGCCAGTGACTTTGCCTAGGCTGAGATTATGTCATCAGTCTGCTGCAGGCAGGAGGAAGCATTTCATCTGTCTCCTCTCTCTTCCAATAATGCAACTGTACATTGTAACTTTGTAGTCAGCCACAAAAGTAGACATTGATCTCCCGCCAGTGACTTTGCCAAGGCTAAGACGATGTCATCAGTCTTCTGCAGGCAGGAGGAAGCATTTCTTAAGTCTCCTCTCTCTACCAGTGTTTAGACGGTACATTGTAACTTTGTAACCAGCCACAAAAGTAGACATTGATCTCCCGAAATTGACTTTTCCTAGGCTGGGATGATGTCTTCAGTCTGCTGCAGGCTGTAGGAAGCATTTCCTCACTCTCCTCTCTCTTCCAAAAATCAAACTGTACATTGTAACATTGTTGCAAGCCACATGGTGAGACCTTGCAGCAGGGGCTGATCTCTGTCAAACATTTGTGAACACAGCCAAGACTTGCACAAACTCCAGGATTTACAGACTGCGCCAAATCAAAGCCAACATCTCAGTCCAGAACGTAGAGGGCTTGGTTAAAAAAGAGATGCTTTTAGATCTGAACATTTAATATCTTTTATCCCTGTTTTAACAATTGTAGGGCACTCTCTCATTACACCATTCAATTAGACAGTGGCCAGTACATGATTGGGCAGTAGAATGGCAGGAGGCGGGGCTCAGCCATGAAGTCAGGGAAGGCAGAACCTGGTGTCTGCTCCTAGAGATGACTTTTACAATTTTTGTATTTATAAAGAATTTGCATAGCAATCTGTCCATTGAAAGTACATGTCCATTTGTTCTGTGCAAAAAAAAAAAAAATATATATATATATATATATATATATATATATATATATATATTATTATTATTATTATTATTATTATTTTTTATGAACATCAATAGGCTAATTCCTGTGCTAGACGAAGGTTTTCCATTTATTTAAAATGTAAAATACCACCTTTTCCCACTAGATGGCTCTAAGTTTGACAATAATTTACAATGATATTTAGCACCATCTAGTTTCCAAATGTGGCATTTTCTGTTTTAAATCAATGAAAAACATTTGCCCAGCACGGGAACTAACCTAATAACCTTCATTATAAAGAATCTGCATAGCAATTCCCCCATTGAATTACATGGACATTTTTTTCTGTGCGAATGGGTAAAAAATGGTTAAACAAAAAAGGGTAAAAAAATGTCAGTAGACTATTTCCTGTGCTGGATGAAGGTTTTTCATTGATTTAAAATAGAAAATACCACCTTTTTCCCACTAGATGGCTCTAAGTGTTACAATGATTTACAATGATATGTAGCGCCATCTAGTTTCCAAATGTGGCATTTTCTGTTTTAAATCAATGAAAAACATTTGCCCAGCACGGGAACTTGACCTAATAACCTTCCTTATAAAGAATTTGCATAGCAATTCCCCCATTGAATGTACATGCACACTTCTTCTGTGCGAATGGGTAAAAAATAAATAGATATATGAACGTCAGTAGACTATTTCCTGTGCTGGATGAAGGTTTTTCATTGATTTCAAATGGAAAATACCACCTTTTCCCACTAGATGGCCCTAAGTATCATAAGAATTTATTATAATACTTAGCGCCATCTAGTGTCCAAATTTGGTATTTTATTTTTTAAAGCAATACAAATATACATTTTCCCAGCACAAGAACTAACCTAATAACATAATTTTTTTGCCCTATTCACACAGAACAAATGCACATGCACTTTTGCTAAACAAAAGGCAGCGCAATTTTTAAATTTTATATAGGTACACCCCTAAAAGTGTATGTGAACCCTAACAGCAAACATCTCTGGTTTCTTCCCCTTTGGTCTGTTTAATATACAATTGAAAGCATTTTGTTGTATGTGTTCAATAAATAAAAAAACAAAAAAAAAAACAGTTGATCCTTCCACAAATATACTAACTATAGTTTAGTTACTATAGGAAGTTACTAACTGCCTGCTCTTACTGCTTGTGCCCCACTGTTATCAGTTCTCATTGTTCTCAGTTCTCTCTGTGGACCACAAAGCACGACTGCCCTATGTTATGGAGAAGAGGAGAGGGAGAAGGAGTCTGTAGTCCTTTCCTAGGCTGACAAATGCTGCTTCTCCATGGATACAGTACAGTGAGTGAGCGTTGCCAGCCACCCTAGGGCAGACGTTCACCGTCCCAGAATCCTCCTCTCTACGTCCTCCCACCATCCCTCCCCCGCTCCCGGGCTGCTGACTGCCGAATCCTTGCCCAATTCGTTAGTTCACACCGGAGTTCAATCTTCCATTTGTTCTGTTGTTATTGCAGACATCAGTCTATCGGGATTGGGCAAATCGATAAATAAAATGGTTGAGGTGCCAATTTCTGACAGATATCATCTTATTTCCCGTCTGTGATAACGGATATGATGGGCTATTTTTCTGGAAGGGTCATCAATCACCAGTGCTTGGGCCGAAAGGCTCCCAGAGATCAGGGGGGCTCCGGGGGGGGGGGGGGAGGGTGTTTGTTTCCTCATTGCATTAAAGAAACCACAAATAAAATGACAAGAAACGAAAGAGCCCCAGATCGACGGAATGTTCCGGGACTCAAATAATGACGTGTTTTCTTCTTGTTTTTCGTATTTATGATCTAGATGGCATCATTACTTCATAAAGCGCTGTCCTCAGTAAGCACTATCATCATATAATGAATAATAATAATCATAATGATCATAGTTATTATGATTATTATTATGATTATTATTATTATTATTATGTCTTTATTCTGAATGTGCATGCTCTGTTTCCTCCCCCTGGGTCATTTACACAGCAAGTAGTGAAAGAAGGTTGAGGATGAGATTTCCGCCATTACTGACATCGCCCGTATATACGTTCCCATTAAGTAGTAAATGATACAATAATAAATAAACAAATATACTATAAAGCCCTGTACACACGATCGGATATCCTATGGATTCTGATCCGATGGTTTTGTCCATCGGAAATCCGATGAAGCTGACTTCCATCAGTCTTGCCTACACACCATCAGTCAAAAAACCGACCGTTCCAAACGCTGTGACGTAAAACACTCCGATGAGCCGCGAAAAATGAAGTTCAATGCTTCTGAGCATGCGTCGACTTGATTCTGAGCATGCGTGGGTTTTTTATCCGATGGACTTGCCCATAGACGATCGGAATTTGCTATCGGTTTTTGATCCATCGGAAATTTTTTAAAAACATGTTCTATTTTTTAAAACCGATGGAAAAAAGACCGATGGGTCCCATACACAATCGGTTTGTCCGATGAAAAAAGTCCATCGGACTGTTTTCATCAGTAAAACCGATCGTGTGTACAGGGCTTTAGAGTTCCCCTCTTATTCATGTGCACTGCTCTGTCTGGGTATTCATTTTCCTTTCCATTTCCTTTCCTTAACATTCCTTTGCTTGTATTCCTCTCCCTTTACTTTACCCTTTCCTTTCCTTCCCCTTCCTTTCCTTTTGTTTTCCTTTCATTTCCTTTGCTTTTCCTTTACTTCCCTTTTTATTTTATTTCCTTTCCTTTTTCTGTTTCTTATATTATCTTTTCCTTTAACTTTCTTGTCTATTCCTTACATTGTAAACCCTTTCCTTTCATTTCTTTTCATTCTTTGTTTTAGGTATGCCTAGAAATTTTCCACAATATTTCCTTTCCTTACGTTTTCCTTTTCTCTTCCTCGCCCTTTACCTGTTCCTTTCCTTCCCTTTCCTCCCCTTTCCTTTCCTTTACTTCCCTTTCCTTTCCGTTCCTTTCCTTCCATTTTCCTTTTCCTTTCCTTAACATTCCTTTGCTTGCATTCCTCTCCCTTCCTTTTCCTCATTTTCCTTTCCTCTCCTCGCCCTTTACCTTTCCCTTTCTTTTCCTCTCCTTCGCTTTCCTTTTGTTTTCCTTTCCTTAACATTCATTTGCTTGTATTCCTCTACCTTCCTTTTCCCTTTCTTTTTCCTTTCCTTTCCTCTCCTCTCCCTTTACATTTTTCTTTCTTTTCCTCTCCTTTCCATCCCTTTCCTTTTGTTTTCCTTTTCCTTTCCTTAACATTCATTTGCTTGTATTCCTCTCCCTTCCTTTTTTCTTTCCTTTCATCTCTTTTACTTTCTTTTCATTTCATTTCTTCTCCCCGTCTTTTCTTTCTTTCTTAACATTCCTTTGCTTTTATTCCTTCCTTTTCTCTCCTTTTCCCTTTCTTTTCTTTTCTTTTTTCCTTTTCCTTTTTCCTTTTCCTTGTCTTACCAATCCTTTTCCTTTTCATTTTTCTTTTCTTTACTTTCCTTTTTCTTTTCCTTACATTATCTTTACCTTCCTATCCATTTCTTGTCTATTCCTTACATTATAAACCCTGTTTCATTTCATTTCTTTTTATTCTTTCCTTTTCATTTCCTCACATTCCTTTCCTTTCCTTTACTTTACATTACACTTTCTTTTACTTCTCTTTTCCTTTACATTCCTTTCCGTTCCTCTCCTCTATTCTCCTTACCTTTTATTTCCTTTCCTTTTTCCTTTTCCTTTTTCCTTTTCCTTTTTCCTTTTCCTTTTCCTTTTTCCTTTTCCTTTTCCTTTCCTTTTTTCTTTCCTTTTCCATGATAAAATAAAGGGAATCACTTCAACACCAAACTTTCTTCTAAAGAAGCGATGTACTAGTTTAGTAATCTAGGATGGTTTTACAGCTTGTATTACTTTGTATCCTTTTAACTTTCATGCGATTGTTACCCTGAAGGAGCTCAGCGCTTTTTGTTTCAATATTCTCCTCTCCTCTGGCACACATGTTGGAAGTAGGAAGTCATGTCTGAAAGGCTCTCATTTTCATATCACCGTCAGATTCAGTAATCTCCACGCAGTTTGGAAAAAGTAAAAGTAGATTACAGGATCATTCTGCTTAGGAAAAAAAAAAAAACAGCTGCTGAAAAGTCAGAAGACTTTTTTTTTAATATACAGTATAAAGTACTGCCTGTCTGTTCCTGTAAAATATGACAACAATGTTTCCTGCCATGACATGTGGCAAAGATCAGCTGACAGCAACTGTGATGAGATGACATTCAGGGAAAAGTCCACAAATAAACCTGAGAAATAAGCAACAAAAGTGAAGGAAATTATAAAAGTATAGAAAAATTATAAAAATATAGAAAATGATGAAAGCAAATTATTATTATTATTATTATTATTATTATTATTAATAATAATAATAATAATATGAATACAATTATTATAAATAATAACAATAATTATAATAATAAGTAGAATATTATTATTATTAATAATAATAATAATAATAATAATAATATTAATAATATGAATGCAATTATTATTAATAATAACAATAATTATAATAATAGTTATAATATTATTATTAATAATAATAATAATAATAATATTATGAATACAATTATTATTAATAATAACAATAATTATAATAATAATAATAATAATAATAATAATATTAATACAACCTGCCATCATTTTAAATGGTCAGTCCACCCAAAAATTTAATTTTTATTACAAGTGGAGCCTTTAATACTTTAACAGTGAGTTCTCTCTGCCATAATTCTCTGCTCATATCCTGTCAACCTAGAAAGTTTAGGTAGCCCCGCCCATATTTGTGTGTTCCGGTTCCCCCTGTTGCATTCTTCATAATAAAAAATAAATTTAAAATTCCAACGGTGATAGTGGGAACTCCTCATGATGGGCTCAGCGGGTATGCAGACAAGGGGAACTATGTGCAGGGATAGTGGGAGTCCCTCATAATGGACACAGTAGGGGACAGTGGCAGCCTGACCATTAGGGGCGCACAGGCGCCTATCCCCATATCCATGCGTCCGGCCCCTAATCTACATACAGGGTGCGAGATGCATGGATTCCAATGGGGGGGTGGGGCGTTGTTATTTTTTGATGCACGTGATTAGAGCCAAAGGCTCCCCTGATACTGATTTTCATATAATCATGGAGAGATATTCCCAATCACGCCTACTGTGGGCTCTTGATGTATCAAAGTTTCAGTTCTGAGAAGTTTGTTGCCGCTACCAATCAGATGCAAACCTTTCTAGGAACTTTTGTAATCTGGTGATACAACGAGTGATAAGAGAGGGAACATTACCCAGTGCGGACATTAGGACGCAGTCCCACCCATCCACCATGGATTCTGACTGCAGTGAGTTTCCTAGAACTTTGAATGGTCTGTCCAACTTGGCAATTTAAATTGAGTTACAATTCTTGCTAGGAATCATTAGACATTTATTGATTTATTTCATTTGTTGCCTGAAATTGCGTTTTCATTTACATTTTGCTCAGAGTTAATTGCAGCTGAAGGCCTCAAACATTTCCATGAAGCAATGAAACTTGTGATATTAGTTTTAACAGCTTTCAGAGTTTAGTATGTGAGGAGTAAGTGGAATATTCTTCTGACAGTACTTAGAGTGTCTTGAAATTCAGATTTTTTTTTTTACACTTCATTTAAAAAGCAATTAATCTTTTAGTTTCTTATTTTCGCAGACTTGATAGTCACAACTCTCAGTAAGTTCTATCCATCTCCAAAAACAAAGACAATGGAATGGTATAGATCAGGGGTCTCCAAACTTTCTTAACAAAGGGTTAGTTTACTGTCCTTCAGACTTAAGGAGGGCCGGACTGTGGCCAGCGGGAGTAAAAAAGGTCCCGACTCCCGACGTTAGTAAGAATAAACAATGCCCCATCTTTGGTGTCAGTGGGAGGAATAGTGCCCCATCATTGGTGTCAGTGGGAGGGTTTGTGCCCCATCGTAGGTGTCATTGGGAGGAATTCTGTCTCTTCATTGGTGTCAGTGTGGGGAATTGTGCCCCATTGTTGGTTGATGAAAATAGTGCCCCCGGGGCCGGATAAAAGCAAGCAAAGGGCCACAGTTGGGAGACCACTGGTATAGATGGGCAAACATTTAAAATGCAATCCCTCCTTTAGGTAGCATGGAGGCAAAAACTAGCTAATCATCATCTCCTTCCTATTAGATGAGTTACACACTATGGCCAAAAATTGTGGTCACCTGGCCATCTCATTTCTAAGAATTTGTTGGACATCTTATTCCAAAACCATGGTCATTCAATTTTAAGCTGGGTCCCCTTTCTATTTTTGTAAGGCTTTCCACAAGATTTTGGAATATACGTATCTGTGAGAAAATTGTGCCCATTCAGCCAAATTAACATTTGTAAGGTCAGGTACTGATGTTGATCGAGAAGATTGGGCTAGAAATTAGATTTCCAGTTCATCCCAAAGGTGTTTACTAGGGTTGAGGTCGGTCACTGGTTCCTCCCTCCGACCTCACGTCATGACACTTCCTTTAAAAATCAATTAAAATTCTTTGTTTTGCACACAGAGGATAGTCACAGTTTTCAGTATTTAATTTGGTATCCAAAATCAAAGACGATACATCGGTATAGACCGGTGGTCTCCATACTGCGACCCTGGGGTCGGATGCGGCACGTTGCTTGCCTTTATCCAGCCCTTGAGGCATTATTCCTGCCCCTTACACCAACAATAGGACCCTACTGCTTTCACTGACACCAACGATGGGGCACTATTTCTTCCATTGACACCAATGATGGGACACTTTTCCTTCCACTGACACCAATGATGAGACACTATTCCTTCCACTGACATCCAATATTTCTACCCCTAATACCAAAGGTCAAAGATCGGACATTGTTTACTACCACCGTGCACAGTTTACCCCCCCCAAAGTCTGAAGGATAGTAAATTGGACCTTTCATTCGAAAGTCTGGAGACCCCTGGTAGAGATGGGCAAGAGTTTAACATTCCATCCCTTCTCCAGGTAGAATGCATGCCAAAACAATGTGATCACCATCTTCTTCTTACTGGATGAGATACACTAGATGTGTATCTCATAATGTGTAAAATTATGAACACCTGACCATGTCACCTCTATGATCTTCTTGACCATCCTATTCCAAAACCATGGTCATTAATATGGAGTTGGCTCCCCCTTTTCACCCATAATGGCCCCCACTCTACTTCGAAGGCATTCCACAAGATTTTGAAGTAGGTCTGTGAGACTTTATGCCTTTTCAACCAAAAGAACAAAATTGCTGTTCGAGTTATCCCTTTTAATAGGGTTGAGGTTAGTCAAATGTTCCTGCCTCTGACCAGGGCCGTCTTTAACGCTGGGCAAAAGGGGCAGCTGCCCCAGGCTCAGTCATTGTTGTGAGGCCTAAAGCAGCTGAGCTGCCCCTTGAGCCCATGCTGCCGGCAAGTAGTTGATAAGTGAATTTGGCTATCACTCAGGAGATAAGGGCGGAACTGAATGCCGGGGGTGCTGGTGATTGATTGGGTGTTGAGCTTCTGTCAGTCCTGGGCACAGTCATTCCGACCCCTCTCCCTCAAAAGCTGCAGACCTTCTTCGTCAGAACACTATTAATGTGAGACCACTAAGGGGGAGGAGGGGGGTGGATGAAGGGATCTGCAGGGGGAGGGGGGTTCTGTGTAATGATAGGGGTAGTATGGGGGAGGGTGTCCTGTATAATGATGAGGGTAGTATGGGGATATTGGGGTGGAGAGCGAAATTGCATGGGGAGGCAAGAAAATGTTTGCTCAGTGTCCAATCAGTATTAAAGATGGCCCTGCCTCTGACCCAACGTCACAACGCTTTATTAACAAAGCAGTTAACCTTCTTTGGATTGCCAATTCACACAGAGAGGATAATCACAGTTCTCAGTATTTATTTTGGTGTCCAAACCCAAACTTTCCACAACATTTTGGAGTGTGTCTGTAGGAATCTGTGCCCATTCAGCCAAAAGAACACTTGGGAGGTTAGGTAGTGATATTGGATGAGAGGAACTAGCTCACAATTAGTGTTCCAGGTCATCCCAAAGGTGTTTTATATCGTTGAGGTCAATCGCAGGCATACCTAAAAAACATACTAGTCCTGGGCTCCAGGACACTGTCATGCCCTCCCATGGCCAATGCTTGACATGGCCGCTTTCTTCGTGGTCACACCCAGATGTCCACCTTCAACTGTGGTCCTGTCCCCAAACATGTAGAAACCACTCACTCGCAACTGTGATCCCCCAAGTTAATATCCTTTTTTTTAGGAACTGTGCATGTTTAGTAACTCAAATAAGGGTGCTGCTGTGATTCCAGGACACAGCATCATTGGAATAGAAGTCCGAGATGCGGGACTGTCCTGGCAAATCCAGGATAGTTGACATCTATGTATTGTTTCCTCCCTCTGACATCATACCACTGCAGGAGAGAGTGATGATGTAAGGTCTGAGGAAGAAAACAGTGAGTCCAGTGGGGGACCACGGAGATCAACACTACAGGAAGTGTGGGCTTCCTAAAAAAAAATCTATGTAATTGGAGCTTACCCATCCTTAGATATGATAATCGCATTCATTTTCACTTTTTCAGGCTTAGAACATTTTAACAAGTACAGAAAATACGTACTAAGCTTGCTAAAAATGCAGTGTTCTTGTCAACTCATATGAGCGTAAAAGAAAGCACAAAGAACCCTTTTTTATTTTGTAAACTGTTATTTCCATGAATCCACCATGAAGCTGAGATGAACAAAGGCGCACAAGTCTTGCCTGTATGACAATCATGGTTGCCCCTCTAAATACAGTTAAGGAGTGAGTGTAGCCACAAAGGGGCGGGGAGTATGTTATTTTCAGGATCCGCAAGTGAATATAAATAGAAAAAAATAAAAAATAAAAATGAATACCTAACAACATATTAGTCCCAGTCTCCAAGACACTGTTACCCCTGCCCAAGACCCACACTTGACATACCCATATTCTGGACATTCATAACCACAGCACATCCATTTTATGCTGCATTCCTACTCATAAACTTGAAGAAAGTGCCAACTTGTGGCTGCAATCGCCTCAGTTAATACCCTTTGTTGAGTTACTATGCATTCTCATGATTATTCTTTGATCTCAGGTCATAGCCTGCGACACAGCATCATTGGGACAGAGATACGAGACGCTGGACTGTCCCAGAAAATCCGGGACAGTTGGCACCTATGCAAATGCAACCACCAATTACTGCAATCCCCTCCGTTAAAGGAGAAGTATAGCCAAAGCTTTTTTGGTTGTACTTCTCCTGTGGATTACATGAGTGTAGTGTGTCCTGTACCCCTGTGATCCGTTTTCAGCCTAAAGGACAGAGATCTGAGATGCGGGACTGTCACAGAAAATCCGGAACAGTTGGCATCTATGCAAATGCAGCCACCAATTCCTGCAATCCCTCAGTTAAAGCAGAAGTATGGCAAAAACTTTTTGGGCTACACTTCTCCTGTGGATCACAGGAGTGCAGTTTGTTCTGCACTCCTGTGATCCGTTTTCAGGTGGATCATTTCATTAGGACAGAGGTCCAAGATGCGAGGCTGTCCCAGAAAATCCGGGAAAGTTGGCATCTATGCAAATGCAACCACCATATCCAAGGATTGATAAGCTGCAAATTTTAGTTCAGTAAAAACAAGGGGGGTTTGCAATGGCAGCCGTATTTGTAGCATGACAGTTCTTTTAGTAAAGCCCCGTACACACGATCGGTTTGACTGATGAAAACCGTCCGATGGATGGTTTTCATCAGACCAACCGATCGTGTATGGTAGCCATCGGTCTTTTTTCCATCGGTTGTAAAAAATAGAACTTGTTTTAAAATTTTCCGATGGATAAAAAACCGATCGAAAACTCCCATCGTCTATGGGCAAGTCCATCGGATCAAAAACCCACGCATGCTCAGAATCAAGTCGACGCATGCTCAGAAGCATTAAACTTCATTTTTCTCGGCTCATTGGAGTGTTTTACGTCACCGCGTTTGGAACGGTCGGTTTTTTGACTGATGGTTTTTCGGCAAGACTGATGGAAAACAGTTTCATCGGATATCCAATGGACAAATCCATCGGACGAAAATCCATAGGTTATCCGATCGTGTGTACGGGGCTTAGCTGTACCCGCCCAACACTAGAGCCCATGATTTGGTTCCTATGTCTCCATAATTCTGCACATTATAAATACAATTTATCCAAACCTGAAGCCGCTTATGTAGAAAATAAGTGAAAGAGGATGGAAAGAAAACTGATGATCCCGATGTAAAAGAAAAGCCCTACACAAGCAAAGTCCAACACAAAGCTTTCAAATCCCTAAAAATCTGATTGCTGAACTCTGCGTGACTCCTCAGTGGCCGTCCTTGCTTCCCGCATTAAAAAGAGAAAATTCATTAAATATTTGCACACATCTGCAAACGAAATAGATCATTTCAAGGTTGTCAGCTCCCGCTATATACTGGGTGGGGGGGGGGAGAGGATGCTGGGTAGAAATGGAAATACAGTAAAATATTAAATAGAGTGAGTGTAGAGAATAAAGGAAGTGATAGGCAAGCGTGACGCATGAACCCCAAACTGTAGGAGGCACAGATGATCAATTTATGGTGGAGCTAATTTTTTAAATCCGTGTCTGTTCTTAGGTAGGGTTCGTAAGTCTTCTGATTTTCCACTGCGGAATACTAGGCACTGGTAGAATGAATTAAAAAAAAAATGGATTACAAATTGTTGAAGGGCCACATTCATAAATCGTTAAAGAAAAACAAAAAAAACATTGGCCCCTATTCACCAAAAGCTGTTCTCCATAACCAGATATTTTTAAGTTTACATTCAGCCAAGTCAATACAAAATTGTATTTTCTGATGATATGCAGGTTTTCCCAATAATTCCCTGTTGCATCTCTCATTGTCTTGAGCAATGTTGCTGGATGTGCAAGCAGGGAGGAAAGAAATTGGTGGCAATCAGATAACCTCTACAACCTCCCATTGTAGCTGATTACCTGTGGCCTTGACATTTCTGTATCTGTATTTGGTCCTGGAGGTCGGCCTATGCAGGTGCCCACCTAGGGTACTGAAGGGTACTGAAGTAGCAGCTGTCCTGCTGTATTTTTCAGGGCTCAGCCATCGGTTTGACAGCCAGCTCCATCCTTAAGTATCATAGCTCCTGCGACAAATATATAAATATGAAACATTGAAATTCATTACTGGGCCTTGTCAGGACCAGGATCTAAACCCACAGCAGTAGCTCTTCTTGCTGAACCACCTGAGATGCTGGACAGTTTACTGTGTGATTTGAGAACAATCTGGCCCTTTCTCTTGTTTTTCTAGTGAACCTTAAACTCTTTGCTCCTTCCATGATCTTCCTGTATTAACCCATGTCTCTGCACTTCCTGTTGTACCAGATTATTGTGCTCTCTCCAGCCGATATCTTGTTTTTTTGCTGCAGCTGTTCACATCTCCACTACTTCTAGTTATCAATCTTTGGCTTGTTCCCCGGCTTTGCTTTCGCCTGATTCCAACTTGCAACCATTCATTGTTGACCTTCAGCTTGGTCCTCATATGCACTTCTGCTTGAACCCAACCTGCAACCACTTGTTACTGAACTTTAGCTTGTTTACTGACTACGCTTCTGCTCGATCCCTACCTGCAACTACCTGTTACTGACCTTTAGCTTGTCCACTGACTATGTTTCTGCTTGATCCCTACCTATAACCACCTGTTACTGACCTTTAGCTTGTTTACTGACTATGCTTCTGCTTGAATCCAACCTGCAACCACTTGTTACCGACCATTAGCTTTTTTTACTGACTATGCTTCTGCTTGATCCCAACTTGCTATATCTTCTACTGGACCCCAACTTGCTCACCTCTTGGTGGGGTGATCCTGAGGACCGTGACCTGATACTAACACACAACAAAACCCATCTCCACCATTAGAATCTCTGGTGAATACCGGTTAGTGCTTAGACCCTGCATCTTGGGTGAGCCTGTGTCATCCACTAGGTAATCTGCTGGTCTGAGGGAGACTCTCTATGGCTATAGCTATGGGTCTCTGAGCCGACCCCTGACCGTGACAGACCTATTTACATCTTTGGGGTAAAGGTACTTTTCTTTTGTAGCGGTAGGCAGGTGCATTGTCATGCCTCAACCTAATTTTTCTCTGTGCGTTGACATGTATTATTAATGCATGTTGATGTGCATTTTTTTCAATGCATTTTTCACTTTAGGTTTTGGCATGGATAGATAGGTTTATAAAGTTCTACTGTCTATGACACCTTTTTAGTTATTTTTTTAATTATTTAGATTTTTACTACTTATGTAACACTTTTGTGTAAATAATCATATTATACGTATTGTTATTTAGCTTCTAAAGAGAGAACGCAGTAGTAGAGGCTTCCTTTCAGACTGTCTCTTTCTAATTGTAATTCATCACCTAAATAAATAGATGAAATGCATACATGGAAGCTGTTTTATCTGTCAAATGATTTGTATTTCTGTCCATACAGTCCTGGCAGCAGACCTGATCTTGGTAGATAACATAAACATTATTTGGCTTCTAAATAGAGAACTTTGTTTTCAGGAATCAGCAGCAGGGATAGCCAGATCTGCTTGGCTTTACTTAGGAAACTGAGACGGACTATATATAGTAAAGTAAATGTATTAGTAGTAAAACAAAAGATATCCAAACCCCAGCAAATAGGAAACACAGCATACGTGAAGATACAACTGAACCACAACCATATAAATCAAAATGCCTAACTAGCAACCTAACTAAATGACAGAAAGCCTAACCAACAAACTGACTATATACAATATGTACAAAAATGGGGAACACAGATAAACAGGGTAATACTGGAGATGCAAGGAGGAGGGGGGAATTGGGATCAGAAACAAGGGGAGAAGATACTGTATAAGGCAGGAGGATGCAAGGAAAGAGCAAGATCAGGAGAAGGATAAAAAGCAAGCAGTATCTGGCTAGCAAAGCAAAACACTGACGTGAGACACACCTGTAGAGGAGGAACTAAATACCCTCATAGCAGCCAGCACTACTAGAGGATGAACTAAATACCCTCCCAGCCGCCAGAACTAGCAGAGGAGGAACTAAATACCCTCCCAGCAGCTAGCACTAGCAGAGGAGGAACTAAATACTCTTCCAGCAGCTAGCACCAGTAGAGGAGGAATTAAATACCCTCCCAGCAGCCAGCACTAGTAGAGGATGAACTAATGACCCCCCCAGCAGCCAGCACTAGTAAAGGAGGAACTAAATACCCTCCCAGTAGCTAGCACTAGTAGAGGAGGAACTAAATACCCTCCCAGCAGCCAGCACCAGTAGAGGAGGAACTAAATACAATCCCAGCAGCCAGCACTAATAAAAGAGGAACTAAATACCTTCCCAGCAGCCAGCACCAGGTGAAGCCTGATTACTGGGATCCTCTGGCTGGGAGACACCTGCTGGTGAACACTGGAACTACAACCCTCCACCCAGGGAACCACAGTGCCACCAGCAGACAATCCATGCCCTGACAATAGTAGCAGCAGAGGTATTCTTTCAGACTTTCACTCTATAATTGTTATTAGAAGAATCATCAGGCAGACAGACCTGGGAAGGGAGGAATAGGAGTCACATCTCTGACTCATTCACTTTTATGTCCATTCAAATCTTGAGCTATGGAGCGCTTTCATAAAAACAAACGTTTGTTGGCCAGTAAAGCAGATGCAGATAGTCAAGCAATTGCGTGGAGAAGACTTAGAGTCTCAACTGCTAACATAATACACACATTTTACCATAGAATGTCATATTTCTATTTGACCATTATTTACACAATTGCATTATTTTAGTTATGATCACGCTAAATACGAAAGAAGGCAATATACTGCATATGAAACACCTAAAAATTCCCTTTATGCTAGAGCTGACAAAGTCATAGGAAAAAGTTGTAGTGTACCTTTAAGAGGTGAAGTCACAGTCTTTAGTCGGATTCTTGGCGTTCTGTCCATCCTCATGCACAGACAATGGTTTTGAGGCTGTTGTCCGACTCTCTCCGGCAACCTCCTGTGTCAGGAATTTGTGTTCCGCCAGTTGAACAGCACTTGCTCAGCTGCTACAAACAACATTACAAACCACCATCAGATCTTGACCCGTTGTGTTTGGATGTGCGCAGCGGAGGCATCCAGGCAGAGAACAGTTTGTACTCCCCGTCCTGACCTTATCAAGCTCTCTGCTTCTCTAACCCAACCGAACACGCTCGTCTTTTCTCATTCTCATTGTTTTCTTTTTCCCTCTCCTTTGTTGCAGAAAGAATTTGATCAACATAAGGGTATTATGTGCAATTGTTAAAAGGCCAGGGCTTGGAAAAATTCTAAACACGCTTTTTATTTCAAGGTAATGACTAGGAACCTGGAAACAGAAATGTACAAAAGTATACGTATATATACATAAAACAAAAAAATTCTGCAAATATATACTGTGTATATATATATATATATATATATATATATATGTAGCACTACCCCCGTAGGAGCTGCTGGTTTAGATTTGCACGTTACCTCACCATTCGTTGTCTAGGGGATGAGAGTCTATAGAAACATCAATGTCCACACAAGTTATAAATCCTTTTCGTCAGGTTTTATTTCACACAATTTGCATAGGTAAAGGGGTGGAGGGTCAGGGAAAGGTTCAGGTACATGATGCAGATCACTGGGGAAACTTCTAAGCTTCAAAAGCCACACTCACCACTCTCCTTTAAGTGGGTGTTGCTCACCCGGATAGGCCCCTCTCACTTGGCCTAGCAGCCGGGATGATGCACGAACAAAATGAAGAATAACAGTCTCTGCCACAGACTTTAGGACGAAAAAAATGAACTGTTCAATAATCCTCTGCCACAGGATTTTAGTACGATAAAGATGAACTGTTCAATAATCCTCTGTCACAGGATTTTAGTACCCGGATATCCAGCCTTACAGTTTTAGAGCCTTTAAGCCGACCCAGCACACTGTAAGGTAACATACAGTAAGCTACGGTGCATCCTCCAATAAGGTCACCAGGCCTTCCTCAAGACACCAGCCTTCCACTTGGTCCTCTCCAGGACAGGTCCTCCCCTGGTTTCCTCCATTGAGTGGCATCCTCCCGCAGGACAGACAGCACAGGATCACCTTCATAGTGCAGGCCCCAGTCAGGACAACTGGGCCTACCTGGCAGAGATGCAGCCTCGGGCCAACATGGCTCGAGCCAGGAGGGCCACGAGGCGAAGAGAGACCGTAAAATGGCGTCTGCCCCTTAAGTACCCTTCCCCAGCATGCCCAGCGGGGAGACCACTCCCACTGGGCTGTTCCTGGGGAAAAAGACCCAATACGCTCTGTTCTGCCTGTTTTCCAACACTGGCCTGTGGTGGTAACGCCACCTTCAGGCAAACAATGGGAAAATCCCTCCAAGCACATCCATAGCCGGAACAGAGGCTGATTTAGCCTTAATCACAAAGTCTGAGCTAACTACCAGCTCAGACACCCACTAAATTTAAATATAGCGCCTGGTCATCAGGAGCAGGGCGCTACATATATATATATATATATATATATATATATATATATATATATATATATATATACACACACACACACTCGCCAGCCGCTTTATTAGGTACACCTTGTTAGTACCGGGTTGGACCCCCATTTGTCTTCAGAACTGCCTTCATTCTTTGTGGCATAGATTCAACAAGGTGTTGGAAACGTTCCTCAGAGATTTTGCTCCATAGTGACATGATAGCATCACTCAGTTGCTGCAGATTTGTTGGCTGCACATCCATGATGCAAATTTCCTGTTTCACCACATTCCAAAGGTGCTCTATTGGATGAGATGTGGTGAGTGTGGAGGCCATTGGAGTACAGTGACCACATTGTCCAGTGGTGAGATGATTGGAGCTTTGTGACATGGTGCATTGTCCTGCTGGAAGGAGCCATCAGGTTTGTTTTTTATTTTCGAAATACGTTCCTTTAAGCTAGTGCATTGTTGGTTCCCTTACCATTTTCTTCGATTTCACTTCTAAATGTTTTTTTCTTTGTCTGAATTTCTCACTTCCTGTTTCTCCTCAGTAAGCTTGCCCCCATCATCTGAGCCGTTCTGGCTGGGGGTTAGTCAGCGTGCTCGCCCCCTTCCTTGGGACTACATCCCTGCGGGCAGACGCTTTCACAGCGTCTGCCCGCAGGGATGTAGTCCCAAGGGAGGGGGCAAGCACGCTGACTAACCCCCAGCCAGAACGGCTCGGATGATGGGCAGAGCGTCTGCCTGCAGGGATGTAGTCCAAAGGGAGGGGGTGAGCACGCTGACTAACCCCCAGCCAGAACGGCTCGGATGATGGGCAGAGTGTCTGCCTGCAGGGATGTAGTCCAAAGGGAGGGGGCGAGCACGCTGACTAACCTCCAGCCAGAACGGCTCGGATGATGGGGGCAAGCTTACTGAGGAGGAACAGGAAGTGAGAAATTCAGACAAAAAAAAAAAAACATTTATGAAGGGAAATCGAAGGAAAAGGTAAGTGAACCAACAATGCACTAGCTTAAAGAGGAAGTAAACCCCGGCCAATTTTTTCAATTTTTGTCATAGTAAGTTTCACAAGGGCATCGCAATGCATATGACCAGGGATGAGCCGAACACCCCCCTGTTCGGTTCGCACCAGAACCTGCGAACAGACAAAATGTTTGTGTAAACTTTAGAACCCTATTAAATACAATGGACTCGAACGTTCGAAATCTAAAGTGTTAATTATAAAGGCTAATATGCAAGTTATTGTCCTAAAAAGTGTTTGGGGACCTGGGTCCTGCCCCAGGGGACATGTATCAATGCAAAAAGAAGTTTTAAAAACGGCCGTTTTTTCGGGAGCAGTGATTTTAATAATGCTTAAAATGAAAAAATAAAAGTGAAATATTCCTTTAAATTTCGTACCTGGGGGGTGTGTATGATATGCATGTAAAGTGGCGCATGTTTCCCGTGCTTAGAACTGTCCCTGCAAAAAATGTCATTTTTGAAAGAAAAGAAATGCATTTAAAACTGACTCGCGGCTATTAATGAATTGTCGGCTCCCGGCAATACATACAAAAGTCATTGAGAAAAAAAAAAAAAAAAAAGTGTGGGGGTTCCCCAGAATTCAATTACCAGGCCCTTCAGATCTGGCATAGATTTTAAGGGGAACTCCACCCCAAGTTTAAAAAAAAAATGGCGTGGAGTCCCCCTAAAAATCCATACCAGACCCCTTATCCGAGCACGCAACCTGGCCGGCCGCAGGGGAAAAGGGGGGGACGAGAGAGCGGCCCCCCCTCCCTCCTGAACCGTACCAGGCCACATGCCCTCAACATTGGGAGGATGTCCCCATGTTGATGGGGACAAGGGCCCCATCCCCACAACCCTTGCCCGGTGGTTGTGGGGGTCTGCGGGCGGCGGGCTTATCGGAATCTGGAAGACACCTTTAACAAAGGGGACCCCCAGATCCCGCCCCCCCCCTATGTGAATTGGTAACGGGTACATTGTACCCCTACCATTTCACGAAGAAAGCGTAAAAAAAATGTTTAAAAAAACACACAAACACCTTGAAAAAGTCCTTTATTTAAATAAATAAATAAATAAACATTCCAGCGGTGAAATCCAGTGTCCCGCGGCGATCCCGATGTCCAGCGCTGTCCTTCATTGGTTGTGCCTGAGCGGACCTGATGGGGAACTCCCTCTCAGTATTTTAAATGTATAGACCCGCCCCTTCTAATGTTCCCCATCAGCTCCGCTTAGCGGACGAGATGCGGAACATGAGAAGGGGCGGGTTTATACATGTATTACCACAGTGAGAGCAGTCCCCCATCAGGTCCGCCCCCTCGGTATGTCAGACCCGCCTACGTCATTGGCTTGAGCGGGGAACTTCCTTCACTGTGTAATTTAAATTTACATAGTGAAGGAAGTTCCCCGCTCAAGCCAATGACGTAGGCGGGTCCGACATACCGAGGAGGCGGACCTGATGGGGAACTGCTCTCACTTTGGTAATACATGTATAGACCCGCCCCTTCTCATGTTCCGCATCTGGTCCGCTGAGCGGACCTGATGGGGAACTTTAGAAGGGGCGGGTCTATACATTTAAAATACTGAGAGGGAGTTCCCCATCAGGTCCGCTCAGGCACAACCAATGACGGACAGCGCTGGACATCGGGATCGCCGCGGGACACTGGATTTCACCGCTGGAATGGGTTTTTTTTTTTTTTTTTTTAATAAAGGACTTTTTCAAGGTGTTTGTGTGTTTTTTTAAACATTTTTTTACGCTTTCTTCGTGAAATGGTAGGGGTACAATGTACCCCTTACCAATTCACATAGGGGGGGGGCCGGGATCTGGGGGTCCTCTTTGTTAAAGGGGTCTTCCAGATTCCGATAAGCCCCCCGCCCGCAGACCCCCACAACCACCAGGCAAGGGTTGTGGGGATGAGGCCCTTGTCCCCATCAACATGGGGACATCCTCCCCATGTTGAGGGCATGTGGCTTGGTATGGTTCAGGAGGGAGGGGGGGCCGCTCTCTCGTCCCCCCCTTTTCCCCTGCGGCCGGCCAGGTTGCATGCTCGGATAAGGGGTCTGGTATGGATTTTTAGGGGGACTCCACGCCATTTTTTTTTTAATTTGGGGTGGAGTTCCCCTTAAAATCCATGCCAGATCTGAAGGGCCTGGAATGGATATTTGGGGGAACCCCACGTCAATTTTTTTTTTATTTGCGGCGGGGTTCCCCTTAATATCCATTCCAGACCTGAAGGGCCTGGTAATTGAATTCTGGGGAACCCCCACGCTTTTTTTTTTTTTTTTTATCAATGACTTTTGTATGTATTGCCGGGAGCCGACAATTCATTAATAGCCGCGAGTCAGTTTTAAATGCATTTTTTTCTTTCAAAAATGACACTTTTTGCAGGGACAGTTCTAAGCACGGGAAACATGCGCCACTTCACATGCATATCATACACACCCCCCAGGTACGAAATTTAAAGGAATATTTCACTTTTATTTTTTCATTTTAAGCATTATTAAAATCACTGCTCCCGAAAAAACTGCCGTTTTTAAAACTTCTTTTTGCATTGATACATGTCCCCTGGGGCAGGACCCGGGTCCCCAAACACTTTTTAGGACAATAACTTGCATATCAGCCTTTATAATTAGCACTTTAGATTTCTCCCATAGATTTTTCGAATTTGCCGCGAACACCCCAATTTGTTCGCTGTTCGGCGAACGGGCGAACAGGCAATGTTCGAGTCGAACATGAGTTCGACTCGAACTCGAAGCTCATCCCTACATATGACATATAAGATTGCTAAAAACGAGGCCCGCAAATACCTTTTATCAACCGTTATATTTTCCTCTCCTTCCGGGTATAGTAATCCCCATTTTTAGTGCTGCTGAGTGAATCATTATCTAACGACACTTCCGCCCTTCCCTGTTCTAAATCTCGTAGAGCCGTAACCAAGCCTCGATGTGGATTGCCGTTACCGCAGCAACCATGATACACGGCAATGAATGTAAAAGCACTGACAAGAGGAGAAGGACTATAACATCGCAAGACTTCTCCTCTGCGGACAGAGGGGAAGCTCGCTCACGAAGCTCGCTCACATTTAGTGCCGGAAAGAATGTAAATGAAAACCCGGCAAACTTCAAATGCCGGTTTTGCGGGGATACAATGCGCAAGCGCGGTGACGTCATCAAAACTAAAAAAAGACGATTTTAGAGCTAATGACAGGGGTGAGTACCCTTTCACAGGCAGCGATCAGCTGCCTGTGTTATGTGATAATTTTTAAAATAAAGTTATATCCTAGGGTTTACAACCACTTTAAAGGAACCTATTTAGAAAATAAAAAACTAACCTTTACAACCCCTTTAAGCACCAGCCCCTGAGGCACTAAAACCCGCCCCCGAGGCTCTGAGACTGCCTTTAGGGCAGGAAACCTAAACAAGCCGGATCAGCACCGCTCAATCCAAGAGAAAAACCTTAAAAAAAAATCCGTCTCCAGCCCAGGAACCAGGAGGATCGGGTGGTGGAGCCATGTTTGCATAGCTGTGATTGCTGAACGCTGCTCCTGCTATACCCCGCAGCCTATGCCCGGAGCAATGAGCTGATTAATTATGAGAGTGGAGACATGTAGCCTCTGGCTCTATCAATAAGTGATACGGCCTTGTAAACAGTCTGTAGAAGGGTTTTGTTTTGTACTACAGCGGCTGGAGCCTGGTATAGGGCCTCCTCGGACGGAAAGGAATAAAGCACACCAAGAGTAAAGAGGGAATATATTTATGGTATATAGAGAGATACTGTATATATGTTTATGTAGTATGTTTGAAACGAAATAATTAAATCTGAAAAAGTATATATATGTATATATTTCTTACATATAAATATAAGGTGCTCCGTGCTCCAACCAGTCCAACTTGGTTTCCGTCAGCTGGAACCCGTCCACAGATCCAACAGAAAAGAAAATACAAAGTAGCTGCGACACTCTTTTTGTTTAGTAATTCTTTAATAAAAATTCCATGGGTATAAAAAAAAAACAAAAAAACTCAGCCCTAAATAAATCAGCGGCAGCTAGCAGCAAAGGTCAGATAACAAAACCTCCTAACAGTGCAATAAAAAAAAAATTGCAGCGCCAAAAAATAAAAATTAAACATGAAGCATTTATCTAAATAATAATTATCCACTTGAAGACCAAGCCTGTTCTGGCACTCTTTGTTTACAAGTTTAAATCAGTATTTTTTTTTTATAGAATATTACCTTTAACCCCCAAACATTATACATTTTTTTTTAGCCGAGACCCTAGGACAGGGGTAGGCAACCTCTGCCCTCCAGCTGTGGTGAAACTACAAATCACATCATGCCTCTGGCTCTAGGAGACATGCCTGTGATTGTCGGGGTCTTGCAATGTTTTTTTTTTTAATGGAACTTGTAGTTTCAAAACAGCTGGAGGGCCGAGGTTGCCTTTGCCTGTCCTAGGAATAAAATGACGATCATTGCAATTTTTTTATGTGACACGGTATTTGCGCAGCAATTTTTTGGGAAAAAAATATACTTTAATGAATAAAAAAAAAAAAAAGGAAACACAATGTATACCCCAATTTTCTTGTAAAGTATGAAAGATGTTGTTAAGCCGAGTAAATAGATACCCAACATGTCACCTTTAAAATTGTGCAGGCTTGTGGAATGTCTACAAGCTACGGTACTTAAAAATCTCCATAGATGAACACCGTTTACATACAGTATGCCTGTGCGACTTATGAATGCGCTCACTTCTCGGAGGGATGGGGGCACTTTATAAAAAAATTGTCTTATTAATTAATTTATTTTTTTTATTCTGTCCCTTTAATTTTTTTTTTTAATCACCTGTAGTGGGTATTTGAATTTAGGGGAAGCATCTGGGTGGTAGTGTAACCCAGATGCACTGATTGCTAGGGAATCCGAGACCCTTTTATGGTTCTTGGAGGACTCTGGTGGTGTGAGGTTCCCTGCGGCCTACAGGTGGCGTTGTTGCCAGGGGCCGGAGGTGAACTCAGACTGTGCCTTTTTGTCCTCCCCTGGAGCTGGTACAGCGGGGCGGGGAACCCGCTGTAACGCAAAGGGAGAGGGGATAAAAGGGGGGACCCCTTTACCATGGGGTTGGTTGGTTGGTGTGGAGGTTCAGAGTCGGGAGGACACAGCAGCACCCAGGCACCTTCAGCTTGAGTGCTGGCGTTCCGGTGTTCTGGGCCCAGGTGTCTTTGACCTGGCCGGAGCGGAGATGGAGTCCATCTCAGGCACCTTTAGCCTGGGGTGAGGTACTATGGCAGTAGCCTGGGGCTCAGTACCTTCGACTGAGTTCTGCAAGGGTGGAGGAATCCGAGGGGGCCCTAACTCCTTGGGTGCCCATGTCTGAGTTTGTGAGGTCTGGTGAGCAGAACTTCTCTGGAGAGTCCGACGCAGCATCGATGACAGAGAGGCCCCCGGTATCTCCCTTGGACGGATATCCTTCCCCTGACAGGGGCTGTGCTAGCGAAGGTAATTCACGTTCTACTTCACATAGTCAGTGGCAGTGACTATTCGCCACTGGTGATACCAAAGTGGTTAGCAAAAGAAGGGAAAAGATTGTTCCTTCGACCTATTCCCATTACTACTAAGTTGTTGCAAAAGAATCCAACTTAACCGTGCTATATGTTTATTCACTGAGAAGAAAAAAACTGTGTTGGACCTATTCACTGTGTGGAACTCTGGTTACTAGGAGCAAAGGAGTCAGGGACGAAGGACAGGACTTGACTCTAGGACACCTACACAAAGGGGGATCTTTCTGGCCTTCATCTCTTCACTATGGAGGACATGGGCCATGGTGTATCTCATCCCTCCCCCCAGCACTAACACCCCTAGACGAAGAAAGCCAAGCCGAGAAAGAGAAGGGGAGAGAGGGGTGAGGCCGCTACACACCTTTATTCCTATTACAAGGAATGTAAACATCCCTTGTAATAGAAATAAGGATGACAGGTCCTCTTTATGTGGTCAAAAAGACCCCAAATCTCTCCTTTACCTTTAAAAGCAAAAGATCAAAAACATTTTTTTGGATCTTTTGCTTTAAAATAAATACATAAATAAAATTGTTTATTTCCGCCCTAGACCGGAAGTGACATCATGACGTCACTCCAGTCTTCCAAGGCCATAGAGGCGATCACAGACAATCTGATCTATGTTCGCCTCTGTGACCAGCCGGCCACACCTTCGGATCGTTTCTCGAGCATGCCAGTAAAAACAGTAAGCCAGAGAAACATTGGGGAGGGCGACATCCCCTCCTGCTGCTTCTTAAAACCATCCAGTGGCTAATGAGCTGCTCGGACCACTTTCATGAGAAAGCCCGTCGTCGGCTGAAAATAAATAAATACCGGGGTTATGACTGATAGCGGTAAAGCACATACAAACCGCAACATATATATATATATATATATATATATATATATATATATACAGTATATATATAAATACGTATTGTGGTCAGCAAGTAGATAATTTGTATACTTTTCCAATTATATTAACATCAACATAGCAAAGAGATCATCAAGGGAATATATTAAATGTGTTACAAAGTATTTGAATATATGGTGACTTTGAATCCCATGCTAGAGTCCCCTGAAGACGTGCCCTCGCACGAAACACGTAGGGGTGGAGCTATGTGGTGTGCTGATATCACGTCGCTGTCTTAGTGAGTCCACTCTTATTTCAAATGGTTTTTAATGCTGTATTTCAATTTCAATTTACCAAAAAAACAAAAATCCTTTTTTTCTCAAAAATCCATATCACATTTTACATGAGCTTCTTGAGGCAGAGTTGCACGTTTTTGTCTCCTATAGACATCTATGGGAAAGTCTAAAATGCTTGAAAGATACCTGAAAACACACGTTACACACATTTTATTGTAATTTCTTGCCTCTCCTTCTCCTAGTTACTAGGTTTACAAAAAAATTCAAAACATGTTTCACCTGTAAATGGGGACTATCTGGCTGCAATGGATAATATTCAACATTGTTACTTTGTTGTAAACTCAACATTGTTAAATTGTTATAAAAACTCAACAATGCTACATTGTTATAAACTCAACATTGTTATATTGTTTCCTGGACAAGGCTAGCCACCCATGGATTGGTTTTGCAGTGCCCCTAAAGCTTTTCTTAAAGGTCCCTTCCTGAACACACCATAAACGTTAAATATAGGATTGGCTGACGACATCAACATTCTGGCAGCAGAAGAAGCTAATTCCCTGGAAACATCAGATGCCGGCTTTGCCGAAGACGGCAGAGAAAATCCGACAGATGCTCTATATTCTGCTTACAGTTTAAGTTGCTTATGACGTACAGGGTAAAACAGAAGTTGAGAGTTTTGCGCTCTTCCCAGACAAATAAAATCCCTATATATGTGCATAATGCCAGGAAGATGAGCGGAGTGTGACAGCAACCGAGATAGGCAAGGAGCTTTTCTCTCCGGCTCCAATCTTCCCCAGACCCCGAGATGTACCGCATCGGAGAGGAGAGAAGGAAACACTCCCAGTACTCAAAGTTACTCCAAAATACTCCCGATACTCCAAGTTACTTACAGTGCTTCAGTTTCTCCACTAAATCAGGATTTACAGAGCCCTCACATTACCCCAGCTCCAGGCCCTGTAATCAGTCCTATCAATGTGTCCAGCACTAACAGTGTGCCTGCAGCTCATCCTGCCAGTGTGTCCCACAGATTCTCCGGCCAGTGTGTCCCACAGAATCTCCTGACATTGTGTCCCACAGATTCTCCGGCCAGTGTGTCCCACAGATTCTCCTGACAGTGTGTCCCACAGATTCTCCTGACATTGTGTCCCACAGATTCTCCTGACTAGGGATGAGCTCGGTGTTCGAGTCGAACATACGTTCGACTCGAACATCGGCTGTTCGATCGTTCGCCGAACAACGAACGATTTGGGCCGTTCGCGCCTAATTCGCGGCCCACAATGCACTACGCCATCGCAGTGTCATCCAGGCGCTGTGATTGGCCAAGCATGCACTGTGACCCCGCATGCTTGGCCAATCACAGCGCCGGCAGCGAGGAGAGCAATGATTGGCCACAGGCAGGATGCCTGTGGCCAATTATTGCTGAGGGTGTTTAGTACACGCCCCACACTATAAAAGGCCGCCAGCACGGCGGCCTAGTGTATTGTGTTCCGGAGCAGGGAAAGAGAAGCATAGGCAGGGACAGTGACATTTTTTTTTTCTTGCTTAACCTGGATTCCTTTAGTTTAGGGAAAGAGAAGGATAGGTAGGGAGAGTGTCAGTCTGTTTTACTGTGCTAAACCTTGTTTGTAGGGACAGGGAAGGACAGTGAGGGAAATTCTCATTGTGCTATACTGTGCTAAAGCATTCCTCATCAACCATCTTTAAAAAAAAAATGTTTTATAGGGACAGAAAACTATAGGTAGGGAGAGTGTCAGTGTGTTTTACTGTGCTAAACCTTGTTTGTAGGGACAGGGAAGGACAGTGAGGGAAATTCTCATTGTGCTATACTGTGCTAAAGCATTCCTCATGAACCATCTTTGAAATCCTTGTTTTTTGGACAGTCAGGGAAATTGTCATTGTGCTATTCTGTTCAAAAGGGGCATGTAATTACAATTCTTGATCTAATAATTCACAGCAGGGCCCATTCCTGCACCCACCAAGAGTAACTCTGAGGGCTTACAGTGTTGTGGCAACGCCACCACCACCACCACCACGAAAGGCCCAATTTTTCAGCCCCTGTTCAACAGGGGCATGCAATTACAATTCTTGATCTAATAATTCACAGCAGGGCCCATTGCTGCACCCACCAAGAGTAACTGTCAGGGCTTACAGTGTTGTGGCACCAGCACCACCATCAAAGGCCCAATTTTTACTACCACTGTTCAACAATTATATGTTATTACAATTCCTGATATAATAGTTGACAGCAGGGCGTTCCAGCACCAACCAAGAGTAACTGTGAGTGCTTACAGTGTTGTGCCAACACCAACAACTAAGGGGCCAATTTCTGCAGAGTATATACGGCAGGTCCCTACTTTCAAACATCCAACTTACAAACGACTCCTACTTGCAAACGCAAGAAGACAACAGGAAGTGAGAGGAAATCTACCCCTAGAAAGGAAAATTCTCTCCTGTAAGAATAAATATGGGAGAAAGGTGTCTCCTCTGTACTGATGCTTTATCACCAATCCTTGTTTCAATAAAAACACCACATTTCAAAAACAGTTGTCATTGGGACGGAAAGTGAGGTGAAATGTTCTGAACAGGGGCACAGACAGCAAAACAAATGTTACAGGGGTGATAACCCTTACCTATGTTTTCCAAAAAGTTTAAAAATAGATTTTTGGGCTGGAGCTACACTTCAACAATGTACCTGTTCAAAATTACAAACAGATTCTACATAAGAACAAACCTACAGTCCCTGTCTTGTATGCACCGCCTGTATACGGCTGTTCAGAGTATATAGGGCCTTTTTTATTTTATGTGCGGGGTTCCCCTTAATATCCATACAAGACCCAAAGGGGCTGGTAATGGGCTGGGGTAGGGGGGGGGGGTCATGGGGTAGCTATGCCATTTTTCTTAAAGATTTTCATCCATATTACCGGGACCAGACATTACATTAAAGCCGCAAGCAGTTTTAAAGGGCTTTTTTTTCCTTTAGAAGTGTCATTTTGTGCAGGGACAGTTCTAAACACGGGAAACACGTGGCACTTCACAGGCATACTTTAGACACCCCCCAGGTACGATATTTAAAGGAATATTTGACTTTTTTTTTTTCACTTTATGCATCATTAAAATGACTGCTCCCGAAAAACGACCGTTTTTAAAACTTCTTTTTGCATTGATACATGTCCCCTGGTGCAGAACCCGGGTTCCCAAACCCTTTTTAGGACAATAACATGCATAATAGTTGTTATAATTAGCACTTTAGAATTCGAACGTTCGCATCCATTGTATTTAATAGGGTTCTAATGTTCGTACGAACTTTCGGTCCGTTCGCGGGTTCTGGTGCGAACCGAACCCGGGGGTGTTCGGCTCATCACTACTCCTGACATTGTGTCCCACAGATTCTCCTGACATTGTGTCCCACAGATTCTCCTGACATTGTGTCCCACAGATTCTCCTGACATTGTGTCCCACAGATTCTCCGGCCAGTGTGTCCCACAGATTCTCCTGACATTGTGTCCCACAGATTCTCCTGACATTGTGTCCCACAGATTCTCCTGACATTGTGTCCCACAGATTCTCCGGCCAGTGTGTCCCACAGATTCTCCTGAAATTGTGTCCCACAGATTCTCCTGACATTGTGTCCCACAGATTCTCCTGACATTGTGTCCCACAGATTCTCCTGACATTGTGTCCCACAGATTTTCCTGACAGTGTGTCCCACAGATTCTCCGGCCAGTGTGTCCCACAGATTCTCCTGACAGTGTGTCCCACAGATTCTCCGGCCAGTGTGTCCCACAGATTCTCCTGACATTGTGTCCCACAGATTCTCCTGACAGTGTGTCCCACAGATTCTCCGGCCAGTGTGTCCCACAGATTCTCCTAACATTGTGTCCCACAGATTCTCCTGCCAGTGTGTCCCACAGATTCTCCTGACAGTGTGTCCCACAGATTCTCCTGACATTGTGTCCCACAGATTCTCCTGACATTGTGTCCCACAGATTCTCCTGACATTGTGTCCCACAGATTCTCCTGACAGTGTGTCCCACAGATTCTCCGGCCAGTGTGTCCCACAGATTCTCCTGACATTGTGTCCCACAGATTCTCCTGACAGTGTGTCCCACAGATTCTCCTGACAGTGTGTCCCACAGATTCTCCGGCCAGTGTGTCCCACAGATTCTCCTGACATTGTGTCCCACAGATTCTCCTGACATTGTGTCCCACAGATTCTCCTGCCAGTGTGTCCCACAGATTCTCCTGACATTGTGTCCCACAGATTCTCCGGCCAGTGTGTCCCACAGATTCTCCTGACAGTGTGTCCCACAGATTCTCCGGCCAGTGTGTCCCACAGATTCTCCTGACAGTGTGTCCCACAGATTCTCCTGACAGTGTGTCGCACAGATTCTCCTGACATTGTGTCCCACAGATTCTCCGGCCAGTGTGTCCCACAGATTCTCCTGACATTGTGTCCCACAGATTCTCCGGCCAGTGTGTCCCACAGATTCTCCTGCCAGTGTGTCACACAGATTCTCCTGACATTGTGTCTCACAGATTCTCCTGACATTGTGTCCCACAGATTCTACTGACAGTGTGTCCCACAGATTCTCCTGACATTGTGTCCCACAGATTCTCCTGACATTGTGTCCCACAGATTCTCCTGACATTGTGTCCCACAGATTCTCCTGACATTGTGTCCCACAGATTCTCCTGACATTGTGACCCACAGATTCTCCTGACGGGGAGCCTCCCGTGCCTGTGAACGTACAGAGCATCTCACCGCAGGGATGTAGTCCCAAGGGAGGGGGCGAGCACGTCGACTAACCCCCAGCCAGAACGTCTCGGATGATGGGGCGTCTCCCCGCAGGGATGTAGTCCCAAGGGAGGGGGCGAGCACGTCGACTAACCCCCAGTCAGAACGGCTCGGATGATGGGGCATCTCCCCGCAGGGATGTAGTCCCAAGGGAGGGGGCGAGCACGTCGACTAACCCCCAGCCAGAACGGTTTGGATGATGGGGGCAAGCTTCATGAGGAGGAACAGGAAGTGAGATATTCAGACAAAGAAAAAAAACATTTAGAAGGAAAAGGTAAGTGAACCAACAATGCACAAGCTTAAAGTGGTTGTAAACCCACTTTGACAACTTGCACCTACAGGTAAGCCTAGATTAAGGCTTACCTGTAGGTGCAAGAAATATCTCCTTAACCTACACGGTTAAGGAGATATTTGCAGAATACACTGCACCGATATCTATGGCGCATGCGCGCCGTAGACAACGGCGCAGGCGCACTGAGCTTGCTGGTTTTCTGAATGGGAGAATGCCGGCTCAGCGCGCATGCGCGTGACGTCATCGCCGCTCCAGGCCAATCACAGCGCCGGAGCGGCGATACCAGGAAGAAGCTCTGAGGGGACATGGCGGCGGCGGCGGAGGGGAACGAGGAGGACTTTGGGGGCTTCGATCTCAGGTAAGTGCCACATAATGAGCTAGTATGCTATGCATACTAGCTCATTATGCCTTTCTCTTGCAGGGTAATGTTTTATCCCGTTTTTTCGGGGCTTTTTATTCCTCTTCAAAGGAAGCTATTTAGAAAAAAAAAAAAAAAACTAACCTTTACAACCCCTTTAATGAATGGAGCCCAATGTGTCAGATTAAGATCTAAATGCGATCTCTATGATATGCCTAAATAAATAGATAGATATGTAGACAGATGGATGGACAGATAGATAGATAGATAAGTAGATAGATAGATAGATAGATAAGTAGATAGATAGATAGAGAGATAGATAGATAGACAGATAGATAGATAGATAGATAGATAGATAGATAGATAGATAGATAGATAGATAGATAGATCGATAGATAAATAGATAGATAGATAGATAGATAGATAGATAGATAGATAGATAGATAGATAGATAGATAGATAGGTAGATAGATAGATAGGTAGATAGGTAGATAGATAGATAGATAGATAGATAGATAGATAGATAGATAGATAGATAGATAGATAGATAGATAGATAGATAGATAGATAGATAGATAGATTAATGGAAATCTAGATAGATAAATAAAGTAGATAATGGGATTGATAGATACATACACAATGAGACAGGAAGACAGGTTGACAGATAGATAGATAGATAGATAGATAGATAGATAGATAGATAGATAGATAGATAGATAGATAGATAAATAGATCGATAGATAGATAGATAGATAGATAGATAGATAGATAGATAGATAGATAGATAGATAGATAGATAGATAGATAGATAGATAGATTGATAGATAGATAGACAGACAGACAGATAGATAGATAGGTAGATAGATAGATAGGTAGATAGATAGATAAATAGATCGATAGATAAATAGATAGATAGATAGATAGATAGATAGATAGATAGATAGATAGATAGATAGATAGATAGATAGATAGATAGATAGGTAGATAGATAGATAGATAGATAGATAGATAGATAGATAGATAGATAGAAATTTAAATAGATAGATTTATAGATAGATAAGGTGGACAGTTGAATGTGAGTGATACTTATTTCTCTCCCTTGATTTATACTAGGCCCGGAATGATCCGTCATGGTCACCCCCCTCTTCCAGGACACAGCGAGATGAACTCTATGGTACCCCATTATCTTATTAATAAGTGTCTCCATTCATTGGGGGGTCATTCATTGGGGGGTGTCAGTGTCCATCCTTCTATCCCAGGAAAAATTCCGCTCACATTTTGCCATTATTGCAGATTCCGGCGCTCTCCTTCCACCTAATTGGCCGCGTGTCGTTCTGGCCGGTGTCTTTTTCCGCAGGCGGGTCAGAGGTCGGCAATATTTCTTCAGTAAGGGGAATTGTGTAGAGAAATATTTACCAGAGGCTGTGCAGGAATAGATCATAGCGCTGGTTAAATATGCCATGTGGCTTTATGTAGCACAGGCCTACAGGGACTGATAGAGGGAGTGCGGCATCGGGTATGCCTGTCACATCACATGGAAATAGATGAGCAGATAGGTGCACAGAGATACAGAGATACCGAACCTATCATGTGCAAGGGGAAAATAAAAATCGTATCTTTGCTTACACATGATTGGATGATTGAATGCAACGTAACTTCACCTCATTCACCAAGGTGAACATTCACTTACCTTAATAAAAGGAGACGTTATACTGAATTTAATCATCCAATCGTCTGCAAATCCTTTTTTTTTCTTTTTTTCATTTTCTTGCACATAATTGGATATTTCTTTCTTAAGTGAATCTTTACTTTGTTTCACCTCATTCACTAAGATAAGAGAAGATTCATTATGGAAATGGACATGCTCTGCTACTGTTGTAAGTCTTTTCTACGAGTGAATATGCAGATCAGAACAGTAAGAGAGAGATAGATAAATAGATAGATAGACTTACAGATGATAGATAGACAGATAGAGAGATAGATAGATAGATAGATAGAGAGATAGATAGATAGACAGATAGATAGATAGATAGATAGATAGATAGATAGATAGAGAGATAGATAGATAGACAGATAGATAGATAGATAGATAGAGAGATAGATAGATAGACAGATAGATAGATAGATAGATAGATAGAGAGATAGATAGACAGATAGATAGATAGATAGATAGATAGATAGATAGATAGATAGATAGATAGATAGATAAATAGATAGATAGATAGATAGATAGATAGATAGATAGATAGATAGATAGATAGATAGATAGATAGATAGATAAATAGATAGATAGATAGATAGATAGATAGATAGATAGATAGATAGATAGATAGACTTACAGATGATAGATAGATCCACATGACCTTCCCTTCTAGACTGTAAGCTCTAACAAGCAGGGCCCTCTGATCCCTCCTGTATTGAATTGTTTTGTGATTAGACAGGTGCAATTCATTTAGTTTCTAATTCGTTTTTTACAATTTTAGAGAAATGCGCTAATTCCGAAATTTTCGAATTTCCGAATTTTTCAATTTCCGAATTTTCGGATTTCCCAAATTTAGAATATCCGAATTTCCAAATTTCCGAATTTTTCAATTTACGAATTTTCGGATTTACGAATTTTTCAATTTACGAATATTCGGAATTTCGGAAATTCGGATTTTCGAAATTCGGAATTTCGGATTTTCGAATCTCTGAAATTCGGATTTTCGAATTTTCGAAATTCGGATTTTCGAATTTCCGAAATTCGGATTTTCGAATCTCCAAAATTCGGATTTTCGAATTTCCGAATTTCCGAAATTCGGAATTTCAAAAATTGGAAATTTGGAAAGTTTAATTTCCAAATTCCGAATTTTTAGAATTTCCGAAAATCGGAAATTCGTTTTTTTGCTTTTTTCGGAAATTCGAAAAATAATATTTTTTCGTTTTCGTTTTATTCGTTTTTTGGGAAATTCGGAAATTCGAAAATTCGGAATTCTAAAATTCGGAAATTCGGAATTCCGAATTTCCCAAATTTCCGAAAAAAGCAAAAAAACGAAAACATTTTTTTTTCGAATTTCCAGAATTTCCGAAAAAAGTAAAAAAATGAAAAAAAAAAATTTCGGCAGTGCACATGTCTAATTGTGTATGTACTGTCTTCCCTGATGTAAAGCACTGTGCAAACTGTTGGCGCTATATAAATCCTGTATAATAATAATAATAGATAGATAAATAGATAGATAGACTTACAGATAAGTGATAGATACGGTAGATAGATAGACTCACAGATGATAAACGAATGAATGGATAGATAGAGAGATAATTAGATAGATAGATAGATAGATGGATAGATAGATAGATAGATAGATACTGTAGATAGATAGACTCACAGATGCTAAATAAATTAATGGATAGATAGAGAGATAATTAGATAGATAGACAGATAGATACTTTAGCTAGATAGACTTACAGATGATAGAAAGATTGATAGATAGATAGAGAGATAGATAGACAGATGATAAATGGGTAAATGGAAAGATAGATGGATTGCTACAAAGTAGATAATGGGATCAATAGATACATACATAATGAGATAGATAGACAAATTGACAGACAGATAGATAGATAGATAGATAGATAGATAGATAGATAGATAGATAGATAGATAAGTAGATAGATGGATAGATAGATCAAAAGATATATATATATATATATATATATAATCTAATATTTGTGACACCTGTGAGGGGATTTCCTCACTTCCTGTCTCTGTGACACCAGTACAAGGATCAGGGGTTGTAGTTGTCACTGCTACAGAAAGGCAAAGAATAAAAACATTGTTCTTACCCTCCCCCCATGCTTTCCATAACGTAAAATAACACCTTCCAGCTGCCCCTGAACCCCACTAGGTGACCCTTGAATTCTCTCTCCGTTGACACTTGTATAGAGAGTTTCATTGCCATCCTTCCATGTAATCCTCGGGGTCGGTGTGGACACCGGGCCCAGATATTAAGGAAGGATTTCCGCTCTCTTCGCATCGGTTGCGAGGTCGGGAGTAGCAGTGGCGGCAGCGATCTCAGATGTTTAATGGAGATCACAGAGGTCACCTGCTGGAAGCGCTCGCTTGATTCGCTTTCTTGTGCAATTAGCCCGGTGCTCTTTGTGTCATCGAGTCAACTCCGTTCTGTATGATTTTTTTATTTATTTTTTGTTAGATATGAGTGCAGCATAGATATCTGTCCCTCAACGTTCAACTTCTCAAGAAGATCGGACTGAAGTTGTACAAATATTGGCTGGCACTGGTTATCATTTTCTTGGGGGTCCAAAAACAATCAAAGACTGTACTGTAGCCAGATCCTGGGCTGTGAACTTTAACGACATCCCAGTCTTAGTCCGTAGGGTTCAATGTTGAGTTGGCCCCGCCCTTTGCAGCTATAACAGCTTCAACTCTTCTGGGAAGGCTGTCCACATTCATTCCAGGACAATACAGTGTCCCCGGAATGAAACGGACACAGCCACCCCCCAGGTCAATCTGATGCCCCCAAAAAAGGGCGCCATATCACCGCTTTACTCACTGACAGTACTTGTCCTGGCCGGGAATGCCTGGAGGAGCACAATCCCCGCCCCCTGCTTGTGATTGGAGAAATCATAAATCCCACCTCTTGTGTCCAATCACTGTGCTGTGATTCGTTACAGCACAAGCTGATTTTTGGGAAGGGAGGGTGTCCCTGAATGGTAGTTTAAAAATGTGGTCACCCTACTGTACCCTGCACTCCGTACGCAGCAAACTTCTGTACCCTGCACTCCGTACGCAGCAAACTCCTGAACCCTGCACTCCTGAACCCTGTCTGCACTCCTGAACCCTGCACTCCTGAACCCTGTCTGCACTCCTGAACCCTGTCTGCACTCCTGAACCCTGTCTGCACTCCGTAAAACCAGTAATAAACAAATGCAGTGACAATTATTTAAAATCATAAATAGTGGACACATAGTCCTACAGATACAACCGGCCCTTTGAGGGCAACCATACTGCTGATGGGGCCCCTGATGAATTTGAGTTTGACACCCCTGCTGTAGGCCCTGTGCAGCATCTCACAAGCCTGTTTAAATACTTGTTAACCCCTTCCCCAAATCTTAACACAGGGAATGTTTAATGGACTTACCAATCATGCGATCGCTGTTATTGGCTGTCACAGTGATCACGTGATTGGGAACATGTCCTATTGGTCCCTGATTGTCAGTGACAGCTTGATCACAGTGCTAGGTGCACACAATTGAGCATGTTCCTAACACAAGCGAGTGATGAATATATATGACAACACTGGATAAGGCTAACCCCCTTGCTCCCATATATATGCATACGGCTGGTGGAAAGGATTTTTTTTTATTTTTTAAAGTTACTGTGGATCGACACGCTTTGCATAATGGCTTATAATAGCTGACACTGATTGGTTGCTCTGGGTGATTACACGTGGCATTTTCTTGCACTACGTTAATAAGTAAGCCCTGAGCGCCGGCTCCTCTATAAGACTTTCCTTCCACCTGTTGGAGGCAGTTAGGGTGAAAGCAATTTTCCACATGCAGAAATACAGCATTAGACTATCACAGGCTTGCTACACTTCAGTAATTTCCTAAAAGAGAGGAGAATGGAAAATAGTGAGGACTGCACGGCAATTTCCAAAATACATTTATTTTACATTAGCCGAGAAATATGCAGCAGTTCTCCTCTGGTGTTTGGCTACATCTCTCGCTCTGAAGGTGAGGAGTCATGGAGGAAAAAAATTGTTTTATCTATGAAAACATCCAGGGGGCAAGTCAGTGAAATTGTATGAGGGCTGCGATGGGTGGCTAGGCCACATAGGTCCACACAAGATCAAAGCAGAGGCTTCACTACATAGGCCCATGCAGGATCGGATTATTCTCTTGGGTACTTAGGTTAATGTGAGATCACATCCAAGGTTTTGGATACATAGGTCCATGCAGAATTGAATTGGAGCAAAGGCTTGACCACCTAGGTCCTTGTGGTCCAAAGGATCCAAGGCTTGACTACATAGGTCCATACAGGATCAGATCTGTGTCTTGGCCCCATATTCCCATGTAAGATCATACCCGAGGCTTGGCCACATAGTTCTATGAAGGATCGGATATGAGGCTTGGCTACATAGGTCCATGTAGAATTGAATTGGAGCAAAGGCTTAACCACCTAGATCCATGGGGTCCAAAGGAGCCAAGGCTTGACTACATAGGACCACACAGGATCAGATCTGTGTCTTCGCCCCATAGGTCCATGCAACATCACATCCAAGGCTTATGCCACATATGTCTATGCTGGATCGGATACAAGGCTTGGGCACATAGGTTTGTGATGGGATCGGAGGTGAGGCTTAACTATGTCCATGCAAGATTGTATCTGTGCCTTGGCCACACAGGTCCATTCAAGATCACATCTAAGGCACGGCCACTTAGGTCCATACAGGATCGGATCCAGGCTTGGCTTCATAGGTCCATGTAGGATCAGAGCGGAGGCTTGACTACATAGGTCCATGCAGAATTGGAGCCAAAGGTTGAAAATGAAGGTCCAAGCAAGATTGGATCTGTGTCTTCACCACATAGGTCCATGCAGAATCATATCTGTGTCTTGACCCTATAGGTCCATGCAAGATCATATCCAGGGCTTGGCCATACAGATCCATGCAGGATCAGCTCCAAGGCTTGGACACATAGGTCTATGAGGGATCAGAGTTGAGGCTTGATTACATATATCCATTCAATATTGGATCTGTGTCTTGGCCACATAGGTCTATGTGAGATCAAATCCAAGGCATGACCGCATAGGTCTACGCAGGATTGGATCCAAGGCTTGGCTACATAGGTCCATGTGGGATCAGAGCAGAGGCTTGACTACTGTATATAGGTCCATGCAAGATTGGAACCAAGGCTTAAATATACAGGTCCAAGCAGGATTGGATCCATGTCTTGACCACATACTGTAGGTCGATGCAGGATCAGATCTGAGGCTTGGCCACATAGGTTAATGTTCATATAAAATAGGATCTGTGGTTTGATCACAAAGATTATTGCATGATCTGTTTTGTGGGTTGGCCACATAGGTCCACACGTAACAATGCAGGTTTTCTTAAAAAGTTTAAAAAGAACCTGTCAGAGAGTCTGTTGTGTAGCTTGGCCACATATTTCTTGGACACATAGATCAATGGTGGATCTGTATTGAGGCTTGGCCCTGTGGTCTGGCGCATAACTGCAATGAGATCTGTGGCTTGACCACATAGATCCAAGGAAGATAGATTTTAGGGCTTGGCCACATAGGACCATGCTTAACAGTGCACAAGTTTTATGGAGACCTGTCACAGTCCATGTTACCATTCAAAGCTAAGGATCCAATCACTTAGCTTTGAAAACATACAGGACGAAAGTCAGTGAAATCATACCAGGATTTGGATGCCTGGCTTGGCCAGATAGGTTCATGCAGGATTGAATCTGAGGCTTGGCCACATAGATCCATGCAGGACCTTATTAGTCACTTGGCCACATAGGTCTATGTGGGATCAGGTCAGTGTCTTGGCCACAAAGATCCATGCAGGATTAGATCAGTTTGTGACTTGACCACATAGATCCAGGTGAAATTGGTTCCATGGCTTGGCCACAAAGGTCTACACCTATCAATGCAGATGTTCTTCAAAAGTTTTAAGACTTGTCACAGTGCCTGTTGCCTTTTAAAGATGTGACTCCCATCTAGCAATGAGGTCTGCTGCTGCTAAACTGAAAGAGGTTCTGGTCTTAGGGTAAGGATGTCACCAGCACAGGTCTATTGTCCCATGGATCAAGTAGGAGTCCGATGTGGCAGCTGGATGGGTAATCAATTGTGCCAAGATGTTCATTCCCAGCTTGGAAAAACTGGCAACAGAATAGTAAAGTTACTAAAAGGTCCATATTAATATTTTAAAGATGTGGGATTTCCTAACACTTTAAAAATGTGTTAACCAAGATAGTGACTCACTTAAAATTCAACCTTTTCCAAACTGGCAATAAACCCATTGAGGGGACACTACATCAGCCCATTACCATAGCAAAATGTTAATTATTTAGGATGGCTCTACTACACTCGTTATGTACCATGCACACTGGGTTGTTCTGTGTTGCTTGATAAGTGCAATTAACTTAGATAATTAAGTACAGAGGGCATAAAAAAAAAAGATAAAAGACATTTTTGAAGAGGGGTGAATAGAAAATGGCAAAGTGTCTTTAAATGTGAAGGAGATAGCATCAGCGAGACTCTAATTACCTGTCATCGGATCGGAATGAAGGTAGCAAGGTTGTTGTGAACCTCTGTGTAAGCATACACATAAACTGACACAATTCTTTGCTCGTACATTTATTAACGAAATCATTTGTGATCACCAAAGTTCCTGGAACAGTCATATCCAACCACAATACAAACCGTGTCCAACTACCGCCAATGTCTCCTTTTCAAGGATAAATAACATATTTAGCATTCACTTACAGCATCCATGAAGGTGAAAGTTCCCTCTAGAAACCAGAACTGTGAGCAGGGAGCCTTCCATTCCATTCTTCGGATACAGAGTGATATATGAAGTATTGTCATTTCATGTTAAAGTCTAAGATGCTTGACTCATACTTGACGCTAAGAAAGCAGGATGGATAGGTTGAGGAAGGATGAAGGAAAGAATGAAGAGAGGAGGGAAGAAGGAAGAAAGGAAGAGGGGGGGAGGAAAAAGGGGAAGAAGAGGTAAGAATGAAAGAGGGGAAATAGGAAAGGGAAACAAGGAAATAAGGAAAGATGAGGAGAAATAAGAGCAGGAAGAGGAAAGAAGGGTAGAGGGGAAGGAAGAGGAAATAAAGGTAGAGGGGGGGGGGAGGAATAGAAAAGAAGGAAAGAGGGAGAAGAAGAAAGGGAACAATAAGGAGAAATAAGAACATGAAGAGGAAAGAAGGAAATAAGGAAAGATGAGGAGAAATAAGAACAGGAAGAGCAAAGAAGGAAATAAGGAAAGATGAGGAGGAATAAGAGTATGAAGAGGAAAGAATGGTAGAGGGGAAGGAAGAGGAAAGAAGGGTAGAGGGGGAGGGGAGAGAGGGGAGAGAGGAAAATAAAAGAGGGAAAGAGGGAGGACAATAAAGGGAAAAAGGGAAAGATGAGGAGAAATAAGAACAGGAAGAGGAAAGAAGGGCAGAGGGGAAGATGGCAAAAAGAAGGGTAGAGGGTTAAAGAAAAAGAGAAATAGAAAAGAAGGAAAGAGGGAGAAGAAAAAAGGAAAAAAAAAAGGAAAGATGAGGAGAAATAAGAACAGGAAGAGGAAAGAAGGGTAGAGGGGAAGATGTCAGAAAGAAGGGTAGAGGGGGGAAGAAAGAGAGGAAAAGAAAAGAAGGAAAGAGGGGGACGAAGAAAGGGAAAAAGGAAAGAAGGAAAGGGGGAGGAAGAAGGAAAGAGGGAAACATGGGGAAGAAGAAGTGGAGGAATAGAAAAGAGAGGGAGAAAGAAAAAATAAGGGAGAAGAGGAAGAAAGAAAGAAAGAAAGAGAAAGAAAGAAAGGAAGAGAGGGTGGAAGCAAGAAATAAGGGAGATGGGGGGGGAAAGAAAGAAGGAAGTGGGGGAAGAAAAGGAGGAGGTGGAGGAAGAGGAAATAAGGGAAGAGGGAGGGAGAAGAGGTAAGAAGGGAGGAGGAAAGTAGAGAGAGAAAGTAGGAGAGGAATAGGAAAGCAGCAAAGAGGGTGAAGAAGAAAAAACTGAAAAATAGGGAAGGGGAATAAAGGGAGGAAGAATAAAGAGGGACATGGGGAAGAAGAAAGGTAGGAATAGGAAAGAAGTTAAGTGGAAGAGGAGGAAAGGGGGAACAAAGAAATAGGGGAGAAAGAAAGGGAAGAAGAGGAATGAAGGGAGGAGGGGGAGAAAGAAGGAAGCGGGAGAAAGAAGGGGAGGAAGAGGTAAAAAAGGGACACGTTTGGGGAAAAAAATAAAAAAGAGGAAAGAAGGCAAGAGGAGAGTAATGGAAAAAGATGAAAGTAGGGAAGAGGGGGAAGAAGAAGGGGAGGGAAGGGGAAAGAAGAGAAGAGGTGGAGGAAGAAAAGGAAGAAGAGGAAAGGAGGGAATAAGCAAATACTGTCTAAATACAAGAGTCATGTGCATTCTTCCTTGAATCTTGGTGTGCTTTTCTTCTAGATCAGTGCAGAAATCCAATGTGAGACTTTGGCTTCCTGTAATAAAGACACTTTGTCCTTGTGCAGGGTGATTGGTCTTGTCTCCGCCCCCTCCTGTAGTTTTCTTCAGGCAGCCTGCATGGGTGGGGCCTGCTGGGTCCCTCCCACAGCTCTGCTCTTTGCACTGGCTATATACAAACCGTGATGATGTCACCCCTATTTTTACAATGTAATAGGTTTGCAAAGACATTTGGTGCACTCAACATGGATTTATAACCTTTATGGATTCTGAGAAATATATTTATTTCTATGAAAGTTTTTCTGATCGGAGTACAGCTTTAATTGCCGTTGTCTGTGTTTGTTATTTAAGAGCTCTCCAGATCAGAAGAAAAAGTAAAGGCCACTGAGAGGTTTAATAAAGAGTTTTCTTGTTGTTCAGACTGAAAGATGGTAATAAATAGACCCCCGATGAAATATTCTTTCCCCCCAGCCAGCCCGGTTGGGTTTTTTAATTGCTTTGGTGTTATCTTGACTCATTAGCACGCTGACTGCAGGATTTCGACTGTTAATTAGATACGAGTTGTTGTAATTAACTGGCTCTTTTATAAAATTCACCTACCACTTAATCCGCACTAAGTGAGTTCAGGGGAATATTATTTCATCTGCAGTGATTCACAGCTGTGATATCGAGGAGAAACGCAGAGGTGGCTGCAACATCATCAGGACATGAAGGAATTTTAAGCAGCCTTTGAAGAGATGATTAATAAAACACTTCAGTCATCAATAAAGCTTGAACAAAATAGGGCAACTCTTTGGGAGTGTTCGGGTCACAAACAAAGGGAGTAGACTGACAAAGTTCCACTATGTATCAAAAAGTGGCTTTTTAAAGGGGGTCTTCCATGTTAAAGATGAACAATGTGATAAGCAAATATTGTCTAAATACAGGAGTCATGTGTATTCTTCAATCTTAGTGTGCTTTGTGTATTTCTTCCAGATCTGTGCATTGATCCAGTGTGAGACTTCCTGTATTAAAGACCGATCACTGCTGATCTCTTTCTCCTTGTGCAGGGTGAATGGTCTTGTCTCTGCCCCCTCCAGTAGTTTTCTATAGGCAGCCTGTAGTAGGTAGGGCCTAATAGGTCCCTCCCCTAGTTCTGCTTTCTGAACAGGCTGTGCACAGCACTGTGATGATGTCACTCCAGTGACCCCTGTGTCTCCAGTGACCCCTGTGTCTGCAGTGACCCCTGTGTTTTCCTGTGTCTCCAGTAATTCCTTTGTCTTTAGTGCCCCCTATGTGCTCCTGTATCATCAGCGAGCTTTGTGCCTCCAAAGATTCTAGTGTCTCCAAGGACCCCTGTGCATTCCAGTGTCTCCAGTGACCCCTATGCCCTCCTGTGCCTCCAATGACCCCTGTGCACTCCAGTGTCTCCAGGGACCCCTATGCCCTCCAGTGTTTCCAATGACCCTTGTTTACTCCAGTGTCTCCAGTGACTCCATGTCCTTCTGTGCCTCCAGTGACCCCTGCGCCCTCTAGTGTCTTCAATGACCCCTGTTCACTCCAGTGTCTTCAGTGACCGCTATATCCTCCTGTGCCTCCTGTGACCCCTGTGCCCTCCAGTGACTCCACTGACCCCTGTGTTCTCCTATGTCTCCAGTGACTCTTGTGCACTCCAATATCTCCAATGACCCCATGTGCATTCCAGTGTCTCCAGTAACCCCTATGCCCTCCAGTGTCTTCAATGACCCATGTGCCCTCCTGTGTTTCCAATGACCCTTGTGCCCTCCTGTGTCTCCAATGACTCCTGTGCACTTCAGTGTCTCCAGTGACCCCATGCCCTCCAGTGTCTCCAATGACCCCTGTGCACTCCAGTGTCCCCAATGATCCCTGTACCCTCCAGTGTCTTTAATGACCCATGTGCCCTCCTGTGTCTCCAATGACCCCTTTGCCCTCCTGTGTCTCCAATGACTCTTAGGCACTTCAGTGTCTCCAATGATCCCTATGCCCTCCAGTGTCTCCAATGACCCCTGTGCACTTCAGTGTCTCCAGTGATCCCTATGCCCTCCAATGTCTCCAATGACTCCTGTGAACTCCTGCATCTCCAGTGCACCTTGTGCCTTCCAGTGTCTCCAATGTCCCCTGTGCCCTTCAGGGTCTCCAATGACCCCTGTGCACTCCAGTGTCTCCAGTGACCCCTATGCCCTCCAGTGTTTCCAATGACCCTTGTTTACTCCAGTGTCCCCAGTGACTCCAATTATTTCTGTGCCTCCAGTGCCCCTGCGCCCTCTAGTGTCTCCAATGAACCCTGTTCACTCCAGTGTCTTCAGTGACCGCTATGTCCTCCTGTGCCTCCTGTGACCCCTCTGCCCTCCAGTGACTTCAATGACCCCTGTTCACTCCACTGTCTTCAGTGACCCATATGCCCTCCAGTGTCTCCACTGACCCATGTGCTCTCTTGTGTCTCCAGTGATCCCTGTGCTCTGCAGTGTCTAAAGCGACACCTGTGCTCTCCTGTGTCTCCAGTGACCCCTATGCCCTCCAGTGTCTCCACTGACCCCTGTGGTCTCCTATGTCTCCAGTGACTCTTGTGCACTCCAATATCTCCAATAACCCCATGTGCATTCCAGTGTCTCCAGTAACCCCTATGCCCTCCAGTGTCTTCAATGACCCATGTGCCCTCCTGTGTTTCCAATGACCCTTGTGCCCTCCTGTGTCTCCAATGACTCCTGTGCACTTCAGTGTCTCCAGTGACCCCATGCCCTCCAGTGTCTCCAATGACCCCTGTGCACTTCAGTGTCTCCAGTGAACCCTATGCCTTACAGTGTCTCCAATGACCCCTGTGCTCTCCTGTGTCTCCAGTGATCCCTGTGCTCTCCTGTGTCTCCAGTGACCCTTGTGCACTCCAGTATCTCCAATGACCCCATGTGCATTCCAGTGTCTCCAGTAACCCCTATGCCCTCCAGTGGCTCCAATGACCCCGTGCACTCCAGTGTCCCCAATGATCCCTGTACCCTCCAGTGTCTTTAATGACCCATGTGCCCTCCTGTGTCTCCAATGACCCCTTTGCCCTCCTGTGTCTCCAATGACTCCTATGCACTTCAGTGTCTCCAGTGATCCCTATGCCCTCCAGTGTATCCAATGACCCCTGTGCACTTCAGTGTCTCCAGTGATCCCTATGCCCTCCAATGTCTCCAATGGCTCCTGTGAACTCCTGCATCTCCAGTGACCCTTGTGCCTTCCAGTGTCTCCAATGACCCCTGTGCCCTCCAGGGTCTCCAATGACCCCTGTGCCTTCCAGTGACTCCAATGACCCCTGTGCCCTCCAGTGTCTCCAATAAAACCTGTGCCTTCCAGTGTCTCCAATGACCCCTGTGCCCTCCAGGGTCTCCAATGACCCCTGTGCCTTCCAGTGACTCCAATGACCCCTGTGCCCTCCAGTGTCTCCAATAAAACCTGTGCTCTCCAGTGTCCCCAATGACCCCTGTGCCCTCCTGGGTCTCCAATGACCCCTGTGGACTCAAGTGTCTTCAGTAACCCTTCTGGTCTGTCGCCAATGTCATCAATATATATATATATTTCAGCTTGAAAAAAGTTTGGTAGGCCTTGTGCTTTAGACACATCTTTTTTCCATCTATTGATATTCTGAAGCAGGACAGTCATTTCAAGAGGTTATTATTTTAATCCTGAACTGAATGGATCAATCCATGAATTGCTCCAATCATTTAAATCTCAATTCTTGTGGTTCCTGGTTATAGTATAGATAAAGAGTCTACCAGTTTAAGACAACTGTTATAATCCACCGATCAATACATTCATTTGTAATAGAATTGTAATCTGTTACCGGATACACTGAGTAAACCTATGTACCGCTTTTTTTATTTCCACTCTGATCCTTACGTGTGTTTATACAGCTAGGTGAAATACGAAACTACCATCAGCATGCTGGGATGGTTCACCTGATATCTGATTGAAACCTTTTTTTAACATTATAACGATTTTCTGTCTGTATGTTTGTCATACATCAGATGTCTCATACAGGAAGCCCGAACTGTTAGAAAGACCTCTAAGCAGCATGCATCAATTAAAGCCCAACTCTGCATTCTGAAAAGGGCAAAAACAACAACAACAAAAAATTGTAATATACTGTATATTAGAAAAGTAGCTCCTCTCCAGACATTCAGCCCCACTCCTCTTCTGGGCTAAATGGCCCTAGCTGTCAGGTACATACCCCCTAGGGGTGAGTCCTCATACAGCCTGGGCTTACAATACTCCTGGGTCGGATGGTGGTCCAGGCTGCCCACTAAGGAACAAATGGATGGACTAGTGGCATCCTTGGACCAGCCTGAAGACTGCAGATAGGATGCTGGCAGCTGCTGGCCTCCTAGCAACCAAAAAAGCATTTCTGGCCCCCATCAGCTGCCAGTTAGGACATTCCACACCTAAAAGCTAAATGTAAAAAAAAAAATAGTCCAGTGATACTGGCCAAAATCATTGATCAAATATGCCCATGGTCCTACTTGGTCAATGATGTCAGCCAGCTGCTGGTGTTCTAGCAACCAACAGACCCCCCCTGGTCCTATTCAGCTAACAGATGATTATAAAAATGGGCCCAGGGGTACTGGCTTATGTCATTGACTCCTGGTGGTGGTCCAGGCTGCCACCGAGGAGGAAATGGATAGATTAGTGACATCTTTGGACTAGCCTAAATAGTAAAGATAGGACGCAAGCAGCTGCTGGCCTCCTTGCAACCAACAAGGCATCTCCGGCCCCATTCAGCTGCCAGCTAGGACATTCTACTCTTAATAGGTGAATGTAAAATATGGGTTCATTGATACTGGCTGATGTAATTGTTCAAATATGATCATGGCCCTACTTGGTCAATGACGTCAGCCAGCTGCTGGCCGTTCTAGCAGCCAATGACACACAACTGGTCCCATTTGGCTAACAGCTGAATAATAAAATGGGCCCAAGGATGCTAGTTGATGTCATTGACTCCTGGGTTAAATAGTGGTCCAGGCTGCCACTGAGGAAGAAATGGATGAATTAGTGACATTCTTGGACCAGCCTGGAGACTCCAGATAGGATGATAGCAGCCATTGGCCTCCTTGCAACCAATGAGGCTTCTCCGACCCCATTCAGTTGCCTGCTAGGAGATTCTACACCTAACAGTGGAATGTAAAAAAGGGGCCAGGGATACTGGCCAATGTTGTTGATCAAATATGCCCATGGCCATACCTGGTCAATGATGTTAGCCAGCTGTCAGCGTTCTAGCAACCAATGACACACCCCTGGTCCCATTCAGCTAACAGCTGAATATAGAAATGAGCCCAGGGATACTGGCTGATGTCATTGACCAAATATGCGCATGACCATACTTGGTCAATACCGTTAGCCAGCTGCTGGCTTTCCAGCAACCAATGACACACCCCTGGTCCCATTTAGCTGCTGGTTGGATATGAAAATGGGCCCAGGGATACTGGCTGATGTCATTGATCAAATATGCCCATGGCCATAATTGGTCAATGATGTAAACCAGCTGGCTGCATTCTAGCAACCAATGATGAACCCCTGGTACTATTCAGCTGCTGGTTGGACAAGTCCCCATATTTGGTCAATGGCGTCAGCCAACTAATGGCATTTTAGCAACCAACAGGGGTTAATCAGGGCTCAGTTTGCTTAATTGACATTGGCTTTGCTTTAACATTCGCAATTTGCAAACGTTTTGCTAACTTTAGGGGTCATACACATCACGTGCACATGAATTGTACCCACATTTGCCCACCACTAGTCCTGACAGGAAGTAAGGGAAATCCTCACAAATAGCACACAGACAGCCACAAAAAGCCTCAAAGCCCTCCTAACTATATCCATAACCAAATCAAAAGTTTTAGCTTGAGTTGGGCTTTAAAGCCACTGATTATTTAAAAAACAAATTATTTTGTAAAATAGATTCTAAATCTTTTTGGATCTTGCAAAAAATCTTCTGAAAAACATGTGCAACCTTCACTGTCCTCTAAAGCACTGAAATGTAGTCATAAGTAATATTATTTGTTAATCCACCAAATGCATTCATATCCAAACAATCGCCATAATACCTTTTATGTAATGCTTCTTCGAAGGACAGACCAGGCCGACTATATCAATACACAATCCTTCCATCAGGACCGCTGCGTGATTTTTTTTTTTTCTCTGTAAATCCTTTAATCTTTACAAAAATAGCTTCATAATAGGATCATGAATCATTGATTGACCTCTGTGTTCCCCAACACCCCCATGGGCCGAGGCGGAAGGCTTGGAAAAATTACATATTGTGAAACAGATAGCCGTGTCTGAATTAAGCATCAAAGCAAGCATAGGACAATTTGTGGTGTTCTATTTTGTGCAAAACAAGCAGTTTAGCTTTTTTCATGTGCAGATTAGAATGTCTTTGATACATTACAGTTGCTAGAACCAAATTTTGACAGCACATTTGAAATATTTAAACACATCTGAATATTGCAGAGAGACGATGGCCAAAGAGATAGATAGATAGATAGATAGATAGATAGATAGATAGATAGATAGATAGATAGATAGATAGATAGATAGATAGTAGACATGTGCGTGGTCAATAAATTTGTTTTGTTTCGTTACGTTTCGTATTAGACGAAAATTCGTATTTCATAATTTGTGTCCGAAATTCAATTTGGATTTGTTTCGTACGAAATACGAATTTTCGTTAGATTCGTTAACTTTTCGTAACAATTACGAACATTCGTTATGATGAATTTAAAAATAAAAAAATACCTTTCTCAATATGGCAGTCGTTGACTCATTATGCTCATTATGAGGGGCTTCCACCATCCCTGTGCTGTGCTGACTCTCTGGGTTTGTAGTAGCCCGTTAATTCGTATTTCGTAATTCGTGTCCGAAATTCAATTTGGATTCGTACGAAATACGAAAGTTTGTTAGGTTTGTTAACTTTTCGTAACAATTACGAACATTCGTTATGAGGGGCTCCCACCATCCCTGTGCTGTGCTGACTTCCTCATGGGTCTGTACCCCTGCTGTGCTCATTATGAGGGGCTCCCACCATCCCTGTGGTGTGCTCATTATGAGGGGCTCCCACCATCCCTGTGCTCATTATGAGGGGCTCCCACCATCCCTGTGCTCATTACGAGGGGCTCCCACCATCCCTGTGCTGTGCTCATTATGAGGGGCTCCCATCATCCCTGTGCTGTGCTCATTATGAGGGGCTCCCACCATCCCTGTGCTGTGCTCATTATGAGGGGCTCCCATCATCCCTGTGCTGTGCTCATTATGAGGGGCTCCCACCATCCCTGTGCTGTGCTCATTATGAGGGGCTCCCACCATCCCTGTGCTGAGCTCATTATGAGGGGCTCCCACCATCCCTGTGCTGTGCTGACTTTCTGGGTTTTTAACTTCATCATAATAAATAATCGTAATTATTATGACTATAATAAAACTATATTAACGAACATTCCTATTTTGTCCAATTCTGAATCTCCCATCGACTACCAGTACCAGTCTGAGCCGTCTCTCCCACTCCCCAAACTAAATTTGTCAACGAAATTTCGTATTTCGTATAAAATTTGTAAGAATAGAAATTCGTATTTCAGATGCTTACGAATGTAGGAATTTTCGGAAATTCGTACAAATTTCTACCATTCATACTGTATCGGTCCCTGCTTGTCAAAGGAGCTGGCAATCTCATGCCCCAACCATATTTTTTGGTTGGCCAATTTGAAAGCTAAAGTGCCTATCAGTATGTTTTTGGGTAGAAACAGAGGAAGTTCACACCTACGCATTTCGTAATTCGTGTCCGAAATTCAATTTGGATTCGTACGAAATACGAAAGTTCGTTAGGTTCGTTAACTTTTCGTAACAATTACGGACATTCGTTATGAGGGGCTCCCACCATCCCTGTGCTGTGCTCATTATGAGGGGCTCCCACCATCCCTGTGCTGTGCTTATTATGAGGGGCTCCCACCATCCCTGTGCTGTGCTCATTATGAGGGGCTCCCACCATCCCTGTGCTGTGCTGACTTCCTCCTGGGGCTGTACCCCTGCTGTGCTTATTATGAGGGGCTCCCATCATCCCTGTGCTGTGCTCATTATGAGGGGCTCCCATCATCCCTGTGCTGTGCTGACTTCCTGGGTTTTTAACTTCATCATAACGAATAATCGTAATTATTATGACAATAATAAAACGATATTAAGGAACATTCTTATTTTGTCCAATTCTGAATCTCCCTCTCGACTACCAGTACCAGTCTGAGCCGTCTCTCCCACTCCCGAAACCAAATTCGTCAACGAAATTTTGTATTTCTTATAAAATTTGTTGGAATAGAAATTCGTATTTCCGATGCTTCCAAATGTACGAATTTTCGGAAATTCGTACGAAACGAATAGCACATGTCTAATAGATAGATAGATAGATAGATAGATGACAGGGACCTCTGTGACTTGGATCTGTCCCAGTAAGTCACGGGCATGCTGAAGCTTGCTATTGGTGCAATATTCTATTCACACCAGCAGATGGTGTTGCGTGCACGCATATAGTGACCACTCTTGGCCACAAGAGTGGACATATACCACCAAAGGAGCCATCTTTTTGGATGAGGAGTAGGAAATGCCAGTCTTCTTTTCCACACTGGCTATTGTCCTCTGTTTTGGCGTGCACGTGCTGTAGGGTGCAATGACGTTTAATAGGACATTCAAATTCCTTACTGTCAGACCAGAAGTTTCCTGTAGTTCTTGTAGCTCTTGTTTTCAGATCCTGATGGCACATCCTTACTAGCACTCCTTTCTCTCCCATTACTTTGTTCACCTGCTGGCTGTCTAATTCAGCTTTTGGTTTGGAATAGAAACACTGAACAAACCTTGCCAAGAGCTCTTTGTGTTTGTGGACTACACTTTTGCTTAAAAAAGAACTATGGGGTCACAAAAGCAAGGTTAAGGTCCATAAAGACATTGATGCACAACGCAAGGTCCATAAAGACATGGATGAGCGAGTTTGGGGTAGAGAAACTTGACTGGCCTGCACAGAGTCCTGACCTCATCCCGATAGAACACCTTTGGGATGAATTAGAGTGGAGACTGTGAGCCAGGCCTTCTCGTCCAACATCAGCGCCTGACCCCCCAAATGCGCTCCTGGAAGAATGGTCAAACATTCCCATAGACACACTCCTAAACTTTGCGGACAGCCTTCCCAGTAGAGGTGTAGCTGTTATAGCAAAGGGTGGGCCAACTCAATATTGAACCCTTCGGACTAAGACTGGGGTGCCATTAAAGTTCATGTGTATGTAAAGGCAGGTGTCCCAATACTTTTGACCATATAGTGTATATATACACACTCACCTAGGTAGATTCAGCAGTGGTCTAATGCTGTTTCTGTCCCCCGCTGCTTCTAAGACTAGGAACTGAGAGATTGAAGACCGCTGATCTCTCAGTTCTTGGTCTTCAGGGAGCAGAGAGCTGTGACTGTCAGTCACCAGCTCTCTGCTCTGCCCCTCCAGCGCTCACTTGGGCTCGGGCTCTTGAGAGGGTGGGAGCAGCATGCTCAGTCTCCCAGCCACTCGCTGAGAGAGGCTGAGCAGGCACAGGTGCAAGCTTCTGGGTGGATCCTGACTTTAAAGTCAGGAATTTTTTCAGAGCCTGGACAGGCTGAGCAATGTAAGCCGACAGCAGGCTTTAACAAACTGCACTCCTGTGAAACAAAAAAACTTTGGCCATACTTCTCCTGGAAGCTTTGGATACGTGTCACCTCATCAACTGGTAGTAGTGGTGCAAAGGTTCAGAGTGTCAATGAAACCCAACCATGCCTGTAGTCTCTAACCATCTTTTGTGTCATGTCCATAGTCTCTAACCATCCCTTGTATCATGCCTGCAGTCTCTGGCCATCATGTCTCACATTCCCACCATTTCTGATCATCTCTTGCATCTTGTCCACAGTTTCTGATCATCTCTTGCATCTTGTCCACAGTTTCTGATCATCTCTTGCATCTTGTCCACAGTTTCTGACCATATCATGCCCATAGTCTTTGAATATATCTGCTGTCTCTGAGACTGAATATTCACTGAATGTTACTTGTGGCCCTTTGGGGATGTTACGGGCCGTACTTGAGGCCCCCATATCAAAAAAACTGATGATGTTCGCTTGAACGAAATGCGTCGGGGTGGATTACTGATGCCAATGTTATTGCTGATTTTAATAGCGCTTTTATATCACCTCAAATGTGAGGTGATAAATTTACTGTGAGATACCTTGCAGAATTACCCTATGTGCCCTCCTGCCTTCCTATTTTTCCATATCCACACCATCTATCTGTTCGGGCGTCATAACCTTTAAACAACATTGGAAGCTCCACCGCTGGGTTCCTGGAATCTGTGTTCCTTGAGACATCCCTCCCTTGGTCTATTGACCATACAAGCTTGATTGACCTAGTGAGTGTATGCTTATCTAGGTTCAATCCCTCTGGTAAGCCTTATGACATACGGTGGTGGACCTCCTATCTGTTTTCTAATCACAAACTGATTGTGTTTATTCACCATTTGGAACGTTATAACTTGATTACTATCAGAACTTATAATTTTCTATCAAAGGACAATTATTATTTAATTTTATTATTTTTTCACTTGAACATCTTTTTTCACTACGGTGTATATACATGGTGCTTTTTCAAGCTCGTTGGTTCAATTGATGTTATCAATAACTTGATATCACGTTCATTTTTAGCGCTGCACTTTTATTTTATTTTGTCATAGTCTCTAACCATCCTTTGTATCATGCCTGCAGTCTCTGGCCATCATTTCTCGCATGCCCACAGTTTCTGATCATCTCTTGCATCTTGTCCACAGTTTCTGACCATATCATGCCCATAGTCTTTGAATATATCTGCTGTCTCTGAGACTGAATATTCACTGAATTTTACTTGTGGCCCTTTGGGGATGTTAGGGGCCGTAATTGAGGCCCCCATATCCAAAAAACTGATGATGATCCAAGATATGGCAATTGTTTATTATTAAGGAGGGTGTCATTGGTGCCTCTTTCATTAGAGGTGTACATAACCTGTAGGGACCCTTCACATCAAAAAATGCATGCCAGTGTTAGCACTAAAGCACTAAAAACACGTCGTTTTTCCTGACGAGATTCTTGGACAATAATCTTGTCCCGGCCGAGTGTACACACGTACCTTTCAAAAGAACCGCCGTTCTTTTGAATGGCACGAACGCGGTGACGTCATCGGCTACGACGAGCGTGCGTTCGTCACATTCGATGCCATCGCCGCCATCTTGCTACACCCTACCTATGCCTAGGAAGCTACTGCGCATGCGTCAAAGTCATTTCGAGCATGCGCGGGTTTCCACGGCGACAGGTAAGCGTACACACTCTCGGGTTTCTCGTTGGGAAACAGGCCGACGAGAATCCCGACGAGAAAAAAGAAAGCAGGTCTTCTTTTTTTTCTCGTCAAGATTCTGGGCAGTTGTCTTGACGAGAAACCTGAAAGCCTCGTACACACGGACAGTTTTCTCGGCAAGAAAGCTCTGCAAGCAGTTTTCTTGCCGGTTCTTGCCGAGAAAAACCGGCTGTGTGTGCGAGGCTTAACACATGCTTGTAGGTAGGAATGGAGGAAAAAGCGAACATTTAGCAGGCAAACCGCTGCAAGATATGAGGTAATTATTTTGTTGGTCTTTATAAATAGGCCCAAAGGAGTAGCAATGGGTTGCTGTGGCAAAGGGGACATCCGGGGGAAAACCAATTGTTGGAAGAGAATGTGCTACCTGTTTTCACAGCACGCCAAGTCTTAGACTAGATTGTGTTGCCTGAGGGTGGTGATGAGGAACAGAAACCAACGTTCTAAAACCTTGGCTTCATAAAGTACAGCAGAGAATTTCGGAAGACAGAATTGGTCTTGCTGATATATTGATCCTGCGGCAGCTGTTGGTAGAAAGGATGCTTGTAGGGGACGTGATTGGGTTTTGTTAGCTGCGTTTGGCGCCTAAGGATGGATTACAAGAGTTCATGTATTGACTGTAGTGTGTACTGGTGGTAAAATATTACACAAGTTAATAACTGGCTGTTGCTTTGCTGCATTAGTTAAATAGCAATCAATACCGTCAAGACACACAACTGATTAGCCTGATAGATTGAAGAGCTTGCCAAGTTCTGCAGCTTCTTGAGGATGAACGAAACTCAACAAGACCTTATGCCGCGTACACACGATCGGAAATTTCCGTCGGAAAAACCTTGGATGGTTTTTCCGACGGAATTCCGCTCAAGCTTGGCTTGCATACACACGGTCACACAAAAGTTCTCTGAACTTTCGACCATCCAAGAACGCGGTTATGTACACCACTACGACGAGCCGAGAAAAGGAAGTTCAATTGTTCCGAGGCATGCGTAGGATATTTTGCGCGTCGGAATAGCTACAGACGATCGGAATTTCCGATAGGAACTTTTTCCGCCGGAAAAATAGAGAACCTGCTCTCAATCTTTTGTTGGCAGGAAATTCCGACAGCAAGAGTCCGATGGAGCCTACACACACGGTCGGATTTTCCGACCAAAAGCTTACATCAAACTTTTCTTGTCGGAAATTCCGACCGTGTGTATGCGGCATTGGCCTCTCTCAAGGTTTATAAGGAAATTTAGTAAAATAAGTAATAATGATACGGCACAACCTGCACTAACCCATGAGGATGGGATTTTGGTTTCCGAAAATTCAGTGAAAGAAATTTTAGGTTGTTGCTTTACGGCATTGTTCTGTATCACTGCTTGGCTTGTTGAATAAGATGATTTGAACAAATAGCATATACCGTATATACTCGAGTATAAGCCGACCCGAATATAAGCCGAGGCACCTCATTTTACCACAAAAAACTGGGAAAACATATTGACTCGAGTATAAGCCTAGGGTGTCCATCTGCATGCCTCACTGTGCCTCACTGTTCCTCACTTTGCCTTACTGTGTCTATGTGCATGCCTCACTGTGCCCATGCCTCACTGTGTTCATGCCTCACTGTGCCCATGACTAGACTGACGTTTAACATGGGAGTCTATAGAAGGGGTACCTGGTTTTGAAAAATCGGTGCTTCCCGGCCGTATGTCCCCCAGACAAAAAACTTTGCACACTTGTAGAAAATAAATAAGGCTACATGTGTGCCAAGTTCCGGGTCCAGGGGACCTAGGACCGGCCGGTACCGGTTCCCCAAAATCACCGGAGAAATGCCCATTTAACATTGGAGTCTATGGAAGGGGTGCCCGGCTTTGAAAAATCGGTGCTCCCTGGCCGTAGGTCCCCCGAACAACAAACTTTGCACACTTGTAGAACAAGAGTGGGGATACATGTGTGCCAAGGTGCTGGTACCGGGTCCCCAAAGTCCGGGAGATCAGGCGCAAAAATGTGACTTGAGTATAAGCCAAGGGGGGCATTTTCAGCACAAAAAAATGTGCTGAAAAACTCGGCTGATACTCGAGTATATACGGTATCTAAATTTTCTCAGCCAGGGTTGGGTTCCCGCCATGGGTGCCACTGGCACAGGACCCAGTTTGCCATGGATCAGCATCATGAGTTGCCATGGCGTGGGTAGGGTAGCCACCTCATCCCTTTAAATCCAAACACATATGAATTGCACAGGTTCTGAGTCTAATTTAATGCAGATAAGGCACTTAGTGAGTTTAACTACCACCTTAATCAGCCACAGAAACTGTGTAATTCATATGTGTTTAGGTTTAAAGGGATGAGGTGGCAACTTTAGGTGTTGGTGGGCCGCCCACCAGTACCATAACAACCAATGACTTTCTAGAGCAGTAAGCAATCTGTAATGCATTACTGTGGTGTTATTGGCCAGTTTGCCCACACCATGGCAACTCATGATGGTGATCCAGGGCAGGCGGCATGAAGTGCTACCTTCAGCATTTAAGAGAAGATGTAGTATGGCTCCTCCAGACTTGCTCCACCTCCCACCCACTGCCATGCTGTTGGAGACAAAATGTAGGCCTCTTATGTTAAGAAGGGACTGTGTGATATAGGGTGGGTTCTGTAATGGGAGGACTGGGTTATAGGGAACCTCTGTGATTTGAAATGGGGGGCTTTATGGTTGGGGGACTCTGAAGTAAGAAGAAGATGCAGTAATGGGGTGATCTAATGTGATGGGGGGACTCTGCTGTATAGGGGTACTGTGACGTATTGGGGTGACTCTGACATTCAGGCAGGACATAATGGGGGTACTCTGACATGAAGGGCTCTGACATGATGGAAGCACCTCTACTGTGATGGGGGGCCTCTGGTGTGAAAAGGATAATCTAATGTGATGAGGGTACTTCTAATGTGATGGGAGGGACCTCTGAAGTGAAGTTAATTTCATCAAGGCGGTTCTGTGCATTATCCCAGGTTAATGTTTCCCATTGATAAGTAACATTTAGGTTTTTTTTACATTTTAAACTGGGGCGTCTCGGGATTCTGCATACTTTTAAAATGTGCTGCAACTGAACAAAGGTTGCAAAACACTGACTTAACCTATATTAAAGCGGAAGTAAACCCATCCGTAAAACAGTTTCATATCCGGCACGTGCCGGAAATGAAACGCTTCCATTGGTTGTGCTCTCAACCAAACTGTCAAACCATCCAATGGCTGGTGTCATAACTGATCACATGTGCTGTGCAGCATCATGGCAGTTGTAGAATAAAAAGAGGCAAAGATCTCAGCTTCCTTGGTTGAAAATGATAGGAGGGTTTACTTACACTTTAAGGCCAGTGTTGATGGGCTTTTGTTGGCTTGAAGCGGGTTTTGCATTTTTTTTTACCGGTTGGAAACCACTTAAATCTTGCTGGACTCATTCAAGTTTTGTTGGCCCCACATTCTTTTAAGGTTCTCTTCATTCTTTTAAGGGACTCTAGACGACTCTAGGGACCCTTTGGAACAGTCCACCAACTTGAGCTGCCTCTAAAAGTTGGATACTCACCTTGAGATCTACCTACCCTGGGAAATGGCACACCGCCAACACATATCCTGTCATACAAGTCTATGGAAATGTAAAACCTGCTTGCAGATTAGAGGAAGCTCAACTGCAGGCTGAAGACATCATCGCTTTTTGGAATCCAGTCCCAAGGCGTCTGGTGTGAATTGGCCCTCAATGTTTTAACACATGAATTTTGTTCTATATTAGGTCAGAATGCTACCCAGTATGTCTTCTAATGCTAGTACCCAGCAAACTCTAAGTACCAGTTCACACTACCGCGACTTGGGATCCGACTTGTGTCGCCCCAGGTCGCGCGACATGAGAAAATTCAATTAAAGTGAATGAGAGCCTTCTTAATGTACACTACTGAAGTCGCTCCGACTTTAGAAAAGGTTCCTGTACTACTTCAAGGCGACTTCTAGGCGACTTGTACCCATTGATTTCAATGGAAGTCGCCTCCAAAGTCGGATCACCGTTCATAGTGAAGCGACTTTACAGGAAGAGAAAATAGTTAGCCCAGGCAAACCCCTCCCTCCCACAGAGCTTATTCTGTGATTGGCCACAGCCAAAGTCGCCTGTCCTGGAGGCGACTCAAAGTCGCGTTGTAAGTTGCTCCAAGTCGCGCTGAAGTCGCCTTGCAAAGTCGCGGTTGCCCCTGTGTGAACCGGCACTTAAGCTGTGCTTAAATTATAAAGTCAAGCTTTAATCTTAGATTTAAAAAAATCATTGTAGTTGGCAGTCTACTGGACATGATTGCAAAGTCCTACATAATTATCTGCTCTGAACCTACAAGGGTTGGTGGCTGGACCAAGGGAACACTCACCCTGTGTTTCCGCATGCTCAGATTCAGTGACATTTATTAAATAAAGATGCCTGCAATGACAGAGGATACGAAAGGCAGATGATTGAATGCCAGGCTAAGTATTAATGGCAATCAGACAGAGTTCTCCAAATCAGTAGGAATGAAACATTTTTTTGTTTAATTGGAGTGCTCTTTTAATTTTCCCTACCCCTCGTTATAGAGTGCCATCAAAGATCCATACATTGCTCATTAACTATGTGAACATTCCACTTCACTTAAATCCAGACTCTCTTCCCTGCCTTTCTTGTTCCTAAGAGCGCCACTTAGCAAAATGCAAAACTAAGCGATCCCACTCATCAGAAATGGAAAAACACTTGAACGATACAAGGCGCAGAGGAGAACAGTCCATCGAATTTTAATTCTCGCCGCTGAATACATTTTATACCCCCTTCCCTTGAAGAACCATTACCAGATTGACACAAAGATCAAATAATTAATGGGCGATGACCAAAACCAGATTTCTGAAAAGCATGACGGTTGCAGGCGGAGTAACCCTTTAAAGGTGCTCTACAATCAAGTCTCTTACCTTAAGGTTTTCTCGAAGATTTTATAGAGTTCATTTCAAATTTGCTTTTGGCTTTTATCATTTTCTGGATTTGTTGTCTGGGATTTTCTCTGCTTCTGGTGCTATAGAGCAGACAGATAAACAAACATTATTATATATTTTTTTTTTTTTCTGTTGGTTATGTCTTACTTCTCTTTCACATTCTATATTTCTCTTCTTCTCTCTCTTTCTTCTATGATTTCTTCCTCCTACCTCTCTTTTTCTCTCTATCCCTCTCTCACTTGCCTATCTCTTTCTCTCACTTTCTCCCTTCCTCATAAGCACTTTCCCTTTCTATCATTCTTGCTCTCCCCCTGCCTCCCTTCCTCTTCTACCCTTTCCCTCCCTAATCTCTCTTTCCCTTCCTATCTCTCCCTTTCTCCTCTGTGCTCTCCCTTCCTCCTCTGCGCTTTCCCTTCTTATCTTCCCCTTCCTCCTCTGGGCTTTCTCTTCCTATCTTCCCCTTCTTCCTCTGTGCTTTCCCTTCCTATCTTCCCCTTCCTCCTCTGCGCTTTCCCTTCCTATCTTCCCCTTCCTCCTCTGCGCTTTCCCTTCCTATCTTCCCCTTCCTCCTCTGCGCTTTCCCTTCCTATCTTCCCCTTCCTCCTCTGCGCTTTCCCTTCCTATCTTCCCCTTCCTCCTCTGCGCTTTCCCTTCCTATCTTCCCCTTCCTCCTCTGTGCTTTCCCTTCCTATCTTCCCCTTCCTCCTCTGCGCGTTCTCTTCCTATCTCTCCCTTCCTCCTCTGCACTTTCCCTTCCCATAAATCTCTTCCTCCTCTGTGCTCTACCTTCCTATCTCTCCCTTCCTCCTCTAAGCTTTCTCTTCCAACTCTCCCTTCCCATCTCTCCCTTCCTCCTCTGCGTTCTCCCTACCTATCTCTCCCTTCCTCCTCTGCGCTCTCCCTTCCTATCTCCCCATTCCTCCTCTACACTTTCCCTTCCCACCTCTCCCTTCCTCCTCTGTGCTTTCCCTTCCCATCTCTCCCTTCCTCCTCTACGCTTTCCCTTCCTATCTCTTCCTTCCTATCTCCCCCTTCCTCCTCTGTGCTCTCCCTTCCCATCTCTCCCTTCCTCCTCTAAGCTTTCTCTTCCAACTCTTCCTTCCCATCTCTCCCTTCCTCCTCTGCATTCTCCCTTCCTATCTCTCCCTTCCTCCTCTGCATTCTCCCTTCCTATCTCTCCCTTCCTCCTCTGAGCTCTTCCTTCCCATCTCTCCCTTCCTCCTCTGCGTTCTCCCTTACTATCTTCCCCTTCCTCCTCTGCGCGTTCTCTTCTTATCTCTCCCTTCCTCCTCTGCACTTTCCCTTCCCATCACTCTCTTCCTCCTCTGTGCTCTCCCTTTCCATCTCTCCCTTCCTCCTCTAAGCTTTCTCTTCCAACTCTCCCTTCCCATCTCTCCCTTCCTCCTCTGCGTTCTCCCTTCCTATCTCTCCCTTCCTCCTCTGCGTTCTCCCTTCCTATCTCTCCCTTCCTCCTCTGCATTCTCCCTTCCTATCTATCCCTTCCTCCTCTGCGTTCTCCCTTCCTATCTCTCCCTTCCTCCTCTGCATTCTCCCTTTCTATCTCTCCCTTCCTCCTCTGCATTCTCCCTTTCTATCTCTCCCTTCCTCCTCTGCGTTCTCCCTTCCTATCTCTCCCTTCCTCCTCTGCGCTCTTCCTTCCCATCTCTCCCTTCCTCCTCTGCGTTCTCCCTTCCTATCTTCCCCTTCCTCCTCTGTGCTCTCCCTTCCCATCTCTCCCTTCCTCTAAGCTTTCTCTTCCAACTCTCCCTTCCTCCTCTGCGTTCTCCCTTCCTATCTCTCCCTTCCTCCTCTGTGTTCTCCCTTCCTATCTTTCCCTTCCTCCTCTGCGCTCTCCCTTCCCATCTCTCCCTTCCTCCTCTGCGTTCTCCCTACCTATCTCTCCTTTCCTCCTCTGCGCTCTCCCTTCCTATCTCCCCATTCCTCCTCTACACTTTCCCTTCCCATCTCTCCCTTCCTCCTGTGTGCTTTCCCTTCCCATCTCTCCCTTCCTCCTCTACGCTTTCCCTTCCTATCACTTCCTTCCTATCTCCCTCTTCCTCCTCTGTGCTCTCCCTTCCCATCTCTCCCTTCCTCCTCTAAGCTTTCTCTTCCAACTCTTCCTTCCCATCTCTCCCTTCCTCCTCTACGCTTTCCCTTCCTATCTCTTCCTTCCTATCTCCCCCTTCCTCCTCTGTGCTCTCCCTTTCTATCTCTCCCTTCCTATCTATTGCTCCATCCTCTACTGCTCTCACCCTTCCTGTCTTTTTCTTTTTACATTCCTCTTCCACTTTCTCTCCCTTCCTCTTCTGCACTCTCCTGTCCTATCTGTTGCCCTCTCTCCCTTCTTATCTCTTGCCCCCTCTTTTATCTGTCTCTTCAGTCCTAGCTCTCTCTCTCTCTCACTCTCTCTCTCTCGCTTGCTCCCTCTCTCCCTTCATATTCCTCTTTTTCACATTCTCTTCCTATCTCTCCCTTCGTCTTCTGTTGTTTCCCTTCCTTTGTCCCTCTCGCCTTTCCTCTACTACTCTCCTCCTTCCTATCCTTTTGTCTCCCTTTCTCTTCTTCTTTTCTTCTCACTCCTTTACTCACTCTCTCTCTCTCTCTCTCTCTTTCTCACTCTCTTATCTCTCTATAGGTGTGTGCAGCCTATTCCATTAGGGTGTGCACTTAAAAGCTCAACCACACATGCCTTTCTCTGCAGCCTTAGCTGCATGGGACAGTGAATGAATGGGAAGTGATCTGTCTTGAACGACTTCCTGTTCATTTACAAACTAAAGCATAGTAAGCACAGTTCACTATGCTTCAGTTATGAGTGAACACAGTGAGTAAGTGTGTTCATTGTATTAATTTAGAAAAGGAAGTGGCCGGTAAATTAAATATTGATTAGCCCCTGCACAACACAGGGGACAGCCCAGGCAATAGAGGGAATTGGGACTTCACAGAGTGATTAGAGTGTGCCCAGGGACACCTGGCACCCCCCCTGTGCACGTCTATGTATCTTTCCTTACCTCTGTCTTGGTTTCCCCTTCCTTCTCTCTTTTCCTTCCTCTCCCTCTCTCTCTCCTCTCAATCTCTTTCTCCTTTGCTCTTTTTCTATAAATTACCTTATTAAATATTTTTTTGTAAATCTGCGTGAAGCACACCCTGTTGTAGGCTGACACCACCAAGCCACTGCCTCACAACTAGCCAGTGCCATCCTAATGCATGGGCACCCCTGGACACTGATAATCTTGCACAACATCATACTTGTCAACCGTCCCGGATTTGCTGGGACAGTGACAGTTTCTACTAATCTGTCCTGGAACCTTTACTGTTCCCTCCTGATCACCCCTGTACCGTGCGCTTCTTTCCTTACCTCTGTCTTGGTTTCCCCTTCCTTCTCTCTTTTCCTTCCTCTCCCTCTCTCTCTCCTCTCAATCTCTTTCTCCTTTGCTCTTTTTCTATAAATTACCTTATTAAATATTTTTTTGTAAATCTGCGTGAAGCACACCCTGTTGTAGGCTGACACCACCAAGCCACTGCCTCACAACTAGCCAGTGCCATCCTAATGCATGGGCACCCCTGGACACTGATAATCTTGCACAACATCATACTTGTCAACCGTCCCGGATTTGCTGGGACAGTGACAGTTTCTACTAATCTGTCCTGGAACCTTTACTGTTCCCTCCTGATCACCCCTGTACCGTGCGCTTCTGCACCCCCTGTACTGTGTCCTTCTGCCCCCCCCCTGTACTGTGCCCTTCTGCATCCCCAGCCCCTCCTCCCCTGTATTGTGCCCTTCTGCCACCCCCTGTACTGTGTCCTTCTGCCCCCATGTACTGTGTCCTTCTGCCCCCATGTACTGTGTCCTTCTGCCCACCTGTACTGTGCCCTTCTGCACCCCCATCCCCCTGTACTGTGCCTTTCTGCCCCCCCTGTACTGTGCCCTTTGTGATGATTAGTCTTTGATTTATGGTATGCTTTCTTTTTGTTTAAACTCAATTTTATTGAAAGTACTAATAAATATGCTTATTTCTATCAACTATTTATAGTTTAATTCTTGAGAATAGGTGCACAAATTGGGGCAGGCTGGTAGGGGCCCCAGAATATTACTTTCACCAGGGGCCAATGATGCTATTAATATGGCCCTGCAGCTAGAAGCAGCCTCCTCAGGCTGCTAGAGAGAGTTGTTAGTCTTCCTATCAGGTCTATGAGATCGGCAGCCCAATGGCGACCTGATAGAGCTCACATGGCAGGCTGACAACACTGCTGCTAATAGTTGAGGTGGCTTAGTGTTGTCAGCCTGCAACAGAAAGTGCTATTACTGGCAGAATCTCCAGGTAAGAAACTTTGAAACAATTTCACACAAAAAAAACAAAACAAAAACGATTTGCTTAAGAAAACTATATACAGTAAGATTTCCACACATACTGAAAAAAAGATTTGGGGGGTTTTCATACATTTTAAGGTCCATTCACACTTGTGGTGATTTGGATTTTTGTTCCTGGGTGCGGTCATTCTTCATAGTATCACAACAGAGTAGATGTGATCACCTGAACTGGGAAACCAAGCTCTCCTCCAATGTTGCAGCTTTCTGTTTCTCTCTGTGCATCTACGCTTTCACTTGGCACATGCTGGCGGTGAAAATAAGATACAGAACTTTCAAGGATAGCAGATCCTCATAAACAAACATAAATTCCACAACAGTTAATTTTACTGGTTTCAAAGGCTCTTCATTCAAAAACATTACTCTCCTATTAAATAGGATGGGAGTTCCACCTCAATGGTGAGGGAAGGGGTTTAGTTGCCAGCAATCCATTCCCAACACCGTAACAAATGGTTACACCAGCTCCTTCACACTTCCCCGGTGAAGTATAATCTATACATCCTCATATATTAACCCCACTTACACCCAGTTCATTAATCACATGTTCATACAGCAATCCTACAATAGATCCGGACTCTTCCTGTGGGGACTTAATGGGCCGAATTAATCAAGCAACCGCGCTTTAACATATGGCTGATACAGCGCCGAATCCACGGCATATCCCCAGACTCTGCTTACGTATAGCTGAACAAAGACATATGTAAATGAAGTTCAACTCACAAAAAAAAAAATCACCTTGTAGCCTCAAATACATTCGTTTATCATAACAAATACATTTTAATCAAGGTCCATAATGCTTATAGGAGAGAAAAGTCTTCCTGAACCCCAATATTGGCAGGAATAAGGTGTTATTTTCAAAGATTTAGACAACCATTTATGTTCTTTCAAGAACACATGTAACCATTTTCTTAAATAATCTACTATGTCTGCTAAGGCCCGTTTCTGCAGGTTTTCACAACTCTTAAGCCCTGTACACACAATCGGATTTCCTATGGATTCTAATCCGATGGATTTTTCCATCGGAAATCCGATGAAGCTGACTTCCATCAGTCTTGCCTACACACCATCAGTCAAAAAACCGACCGTTCCAAATGCGGTGACGTAAAACACTCCGATGAGCCAAGAAAAATGAAGTTCAATGCTTCTGAGCATGCGTCGACTTGTATCTGAGCATGCGTGGGTTTTTTATCCGATGGAGTTCCAAACAGACAATAGTAATTTGCTATCGGTTTTTTAACTATCGGATAAATTTAAAACATGTTCTATTTTTAAACACCAATGGAAAAAAGACAGATGGGGCCCATACACGATCGGTTTGTCCGATGAAAAAAGTCCATCGGACTGCTTTCATCGGTAAAACCTATCATGTGTACAGGGCTTAACAGTAAAGAACCCTTCCCTCTGCAAGTAGTATATGTATTGTGTGCACAATGTGGTAAATTACCAGAATATTGTTCTGTAAAGGTGCTTATTTATGTGGTTCCGAACTATAACTCAACTTACTTATTGCCCTTTTTATTTCTTCCTCCCTTTTACTACCTTCTCTTTTCTTCCTTTCTTCCCTCTTTTGTACCTCTTCCCTCCATAACTTTTTTCCTCTTTCTTTCTTCCATTGCTCCTTCCCTTTTCCACTACTTACTGTATTTTTCTTCCCTTGCCTTCTTCCTTCCTTCACTCCTATCTTCGCTTCTTCTTTCCAGCCTTTCTTCCCTCTTCCCTCTTTCATTTTCCCTTCCCTCCATTTTCCTTCTTCTCTTTTTTCCTTCTACTCCCCTCCCTCTTTCATATTTCCTTGCTACCTTCTTCCTTCCTTCCTTATTTTCCTCCTACCTTCCTGCATTACTTCTCCCATCCCTCTTTTATTTCTCCTTTCTTTCTTTCTTTCTTCTTTTCTTGCTTCCTTCCTTAACCATTCCTCCTTTCACTTCTTCCTCCTTTTTTGCCTTTATTTCTTTCTTTCCTTCTTTTTTCTTCCCTTCTTCCTGATCATTTCATTCCTTTCTCCCTCTTATCTTTCCTTCTTCTTTTCCTTCTATTCTTCTTCTCCATTGCCTCTACAGTACATCCTTCCTTCCTACTTTAATTTCTCCCCTCCATGTCTTTATTCTGTCCCTTCCTTCTCCTTTCCTTATTTTGTTCCTTTCTTTTTTTCCTATTCCATCTCTTTCTTCTATTTTTTCATTCACCCCCTTTCTCTTCCTTCATTTCTTTTCACTTCCCTTTCTTTGTTTCTTTCTTTTCTGGTTTCCTTCCTTCCTCTTTCCTTTTTACACTTCTTCCTTCTTATTTCCCTATTACTTTCTTCCTTCCCTCCCTTTTTCTTACCCTCTTTTGCCTTCCTTCCTTCCTTCCCTATTCTCTCTTCTATTTTTCCCTCCCTTCTTTCCTTTTTTCATTCTTTTCTTGCTTTCTTCCTTCGTTCCTCTCGCTTTCACTGTTTTTTATCTTTTTCTTCTGTATTTCCTTCCTTCCTTCCCTACTTCCTTCCCTTTTTTCTGACATTTGTTCCTCCACCTTTCCTCTTTAATTGCTTCTTTTGTCCACCCTTCCTTCCTTGCTCCCTTCCTTCCCTATTCTCTCTTTAATTTTCCCTCCCCTCTTTCCTTTTTTCTTTCTTTTCTTGCTTCCTTCCTTCCTTCCTTTATTCCCCTCTCTTTCACTCTTTTTCTCTCTTCCTTCGTATTTCCTTCACTCCCTTTTTTTCCTGACATTTGTTCCTCCCCTCTTTCCTCTTTAATGGATTCTTTTGTCCTTCCTTCCTTCCTTCCTTCCTATTCTCTCTTCCTCCCTTCCTTCCCTATTCTCTCTTTTATTTTTCCCTTCCTCCCTTCCTTTATTCCTCTTCCTTTCACTCTTTTTTCTCTCTTCCTTTGTATTGCCTTCCTTCTGCGCTACCTTCGCTTTTTCTGACATTTGTTCCTCTGCCCTTCCTCTTTAATTACTTTTTTTGTCCTTCCTTCCCTCCTTCTCTTTTTCCTTCCTTCCTTGTTTCCTTCCTTCCTTCCGTCCTTCCTTCTGTCCTTCCTTCCTTCCCTCTTCTCTCTTTTGTTTTTCCCTCCCTTCTTTCCTCTTTTCCTTCTTTTCTTGCTTGCTTCCTTCCTTCATTCCTCCCCCTTTCACTCTTTTTTTTCTCTCTTCGTTTGCATGTCCTTCCTTCCTTCCTTCTTCTCTCTTTTATTTTTCCCTCACTTCTTTCCCGTTTTCCTTCTTTTCTTCCTTCATTCCTCCCCCTTTCACTCTTTTTTTCTCTCTTCGTTTGCATGTCCTTCCTTCCTTCCTTCCTTCCTTCTTCTCTCTTTTATTTTTCCCTCCCTTCTTTCCCGTTTTCCTTCTTTTCTTCCTTCATTCCTCCCCCTTTCACTCTTTTTTTTCTCTCTTCCTTTGTATTTCCTCCCTCCTGTCCTTCCCCTTCTTCCTTTATCTGCCTATTTATCTATCTCAGTCTAGTCCCCCATCATTTAGTCATGTAGAGTGTATATGGGGGTCTCTTCTCGGGTGTTTTATTTGTGATGTAGACAGAGCAGTAATGACATATTCATTATACGGAGAGACAGAGGAAGGTCTGTACATAGCGGGAAGCTGTAATAACTAGATAACTAGGCTGGAAGAAAATGTACAGAAAGTATATCTACAGGTGCCCCCCTTCCACCGCACCCGCCATGAGAATTAAAATTTAATTGCAAGCAAATCAAACTGTAATTGGTTTTGCTGCAGATCAGATGTAGATAAGGAGGTCCGCTGCCTTCTCAGATGTTAAAAGGCCGAATGATTTACCTATTAATGGGCTGAAACCCCTGGTGAAGAGAGAAATTTCAATGGTAATATTGGGAGATGTGGATGATAAAGGAAGGTGAGGCCTGTCTGGGGGGGGGGTAGAATTTAAGGAGGTCATAGAGGCAGGAATAATTATCACCAGCCACTGACAACTCCAATAACATCTCAGCTGTGCACAAGAAAAAATTGAGGATTTCTACATCGGAGGGGGGGAGGGGATAGTACAGAAAATATATGGGGCGTGCCTTGAAGCCCAACCTCGGCACCCAAAATGGGACCTAAAAACCCACCACTCTGCGTCTGGAGTCTACCACTGACCAGAACTGTCTACTGAAAATCCAAAACATCTATAAACTATAAATCAGACTGTGTCCCTCTAGAAGTCACTTTATTAGAATTTTTTAAAAATATGCATATAAAGTATAACACCCCCCCCCCCATAAAAACACCCCACCATCGCACCCCAACAATAGATCCAAAAATGTGTCAACTAGTAGTATCCTGGAACAGGAGATCTGTAATGGGGGAAATCTGTACAGGGGGAGGGGAAATCTGTGCTGGGGGAGGGGAGAAATCTGTACTGGGGTGGGGGACCTGGACTAGGGGAAAATCTGTACTGGGTCGAGAGGAGATCTGTGCTGGGGGAAATTTGTACTGAGGGAGGAAGGCAATCTGTAATGGGGGGGATCTGTACTGGGTGGGGGCCTATACTGGGGGAAATCTGTTCTGTGGGGGGAATTCTGTACTGGGGGAAGGAGCGGAATCTGTACTGGGGGAGGGAATCTGTACTGGTGGGGTGGAATCTGTTCTAGTGGGAATCTGTACTGGGGGAAGGAGAGGCATTTGTACTGGGGGGGGGGGGGAATCTGTACTGGTGCGGTGGAATCTGAATCTGTTCTAGGGGGAATCTGTACTGGGGGAAGGAGAGGCATTTGTACTGGGGGGGGGGAGGAATCTGTACTGGTGGGGTAAAATCGGTACTGGGAGGGGGAATCTGTCCTGAGGAAAGGGAATCTGTGTTGGGGGAAATCTGTACTGGGTCGAGAGGAAATCTGTGCTGAGGGAAATTTGTGCTGAGGGTGGAAGGCGATCTGTAATAGAGGTGAAGATCTGTACAGGGGAAATCTTTACTAGATGGGGGGGATCTGTACTCGGTGGGGGTCTATACTGAGGGAAATCTGTGCTGTTGGGAAATCTGTACTGGGGAAGGAGAGGAATCTGTACTGGGGGAGGGAATCTGTACTGGTAGGGTGAAATCTGTTCTGTGGGAGGAATCTGTACTGGGGAAAGGAGAGGCATCTGTACTGGGGGAAGGAAATCTGTACTGGTGGAGTGAAATCTGTTCTAGGGGGAGTCTGTACTGGGGGAGGGAATCTGTACTGGTGAAGTGAAATCTGTTCTAGGGGGAATCTGTACTGGGGGAGGGAATCTGTACTGGGGAAAATCTGTTCTGTGGCAGGAATCTGTACTGGGGAAAGGAGAGGCATCTGTACTGGGGGAGGAAATCTGTACTGGAGGAGTGGAATCTGTTCTAGGGGGAATCTGTACTGGGGGAGGGAATCTGTACTGGTGAAGTGAAATCTGTTCTAGGGGGAATCTGTACTGGGGGAGGGAATCTGTACTGGGGAAAATCTGTTCTGTGTTAGGAATCTGTACTGGGGAAAGGAGAGGCATCTGTACTGGGGGGGAGGAAATCTGTACAGGTGGAGTGAAATCTGTTCTAGGGGGAATCTGTACTGGGGGAGGGAATCTGTACTGGTGAAGTGAAATCTGTTCTAGGGGGAATCTGTACTGGGGGAGGGAATCTGTACTGGGGAAAATCTGTTCTGTGGGAGGAATCTGTACTGGGGAAAGGAGAGGCATCTGTACTGGGGGGAGGAAATCTGTACTGGAGGAGTGGAATCTGTTCTAGGGGGAATCTGTACTGGGGGAGGGAATCTGTACTGGTGAAGTGAAATCTGTTCTAGGGGGAATCTGTACTGGGGGAGGGAATCTGTACTGGGGAAAATCTGTTCTGTGGGAGGAATCTGTACTGGGGAAATGAGAGGCATCTGTACTGGGGGGAGGAAATCTGTACTGGAGGAGTGGAATCTGTTCTAGGGGGAATCTGTACTGGGGGAGGGAATCTGTACTGGTGAAGTGAAATCTGTTCTAGGGGGAATCTGTACTGGGGGAGGGAATCTGTACTGGGGAAAATCTGTTCTGTGGGAGGAATCTGTACTGGGGAAAGGAGAGGCATCTGTACTGGGGGGAGGAAATCTGTACTGGAGGAGTGGAATCTGTTCTAGGGGGAATCTGTACTGGGGGAGGGAATCTGTACTGGTGAAGTGAAATCTGTTCTAGGGGGAATCAGTACTGGGGGAGGGAATCTGTACTGGGGAAAATCTGTTCTGTGGGAGGAATCTGTACTGGGGAAAGGAGAGGCATCTGTACTGGGGGGAGGAAATCTGTACTGGAGGAGTGGAATCTGTTCTAGGGGGAATCTGTACTGGGGGAGGGAATCTGTACTGGTGAAGTGAAATCTGTTCTAGGGGGAATCTGTACTGGGGGAGGGAATCTGTACTGGGGAAAATCTGTTCTGTGGGAGGAATCTGTACTGGGGAAAGGAGAGGCATCTGTACTGGGGGGAGGAAAATTGTACTGGAGGAGTGGAATCTGTTCTAGGGGGAATCTGTACTGGGGGAGGGAATCTGTACTGGTGAAGTGAAATCTGTTCTAGGGGGAATCTGTACTGGGGGAGGGAATCTGTACTGGGGAAAATCTGTTCTGTGGGAGGAATCTGTACTGGGGAAAGGAGAGGCATCTGTACTGGGGGGAGGAAATCTGTACTGGAGGAGTGGAATCTGTTCTAGGGGGAATCTGTACTGGGGGAGGGAATCTGTACTGGTGAAGTGAAATCTGTTCTAGGGGGAATCTGTACTGGGGGAGGGAATCTGTACTGGGGAAAATCTGTTCTGTGGGAGGAATCTGTACTGGGGAAAGGAGAGGCATCTGTACTGGGGGAGGGAATCTGTACTGGGGGAAATCTGTGCTGAGGATGGAAGGCAGTCTGTAATGGGGGTAAAGATCTGTACAAAGGAAATCTGTACTAGATAAGGGGGATCTGTACTCGGTGGAGGTCTATACTGGGGGAAATCTGTTCTGTGGGGGAAACTGTACTGGGGAAGGAGAGGAATCTGTACTGGGGGAGGGAATCTGTACTAGTGAGGTGGAATCTGTAGTAGGGGAGAATCTGTACTGGGGGGAAGGAGAGGAATCTGTACTGGGGAAAAGGAATACGTACTGGTGGGGTGGAATCTGTACTGGGGGGGAAAATCTGCATTATGCAAATCTATACTTGAAGTAAGGGCAATATGAACTTTGAGGGAGATCTATTGGTGGGGGGGGGGGGGGTCTGTACTAGGGGTAGGGGACTCTGTACAGGGGGGTGGGGGCATTTTTTACTGGGGAGAAGAGTTTTAGTGAGTGGAAGATTTCTACAGGGGATTTTGTACTATGGGAAATTTGCACTTGGAAGTGGAAATTTGTGTTTGCAGAAGGGAATCTGTACTGGATGGGGAGGAGATCTGTACTGGAGGAAATCTACATTGGGGGAGGGGGGAGTATGAACTGGGGGTAGAGAATCTGTACTGGGGGAAGATCTGTACAAGAGAAATCTGTACTGGAAAGAAGGAGAATCTGAACTGGGGGAGATTTATTCCGGGGCGTAAAACTGACTGGGACGGAGGGGGGGGGGGGGGGGGAATCTGTACAGGGAGAGCTGTACTGGGGGAATTTTAGCTTAGGGAGGGGGGTTATCTTTTGTTGTACTCTGTCTACTAACCTTTGCTTAACATTCTCCTGACTCCTGCACTTCATACGATACACACTCCTGACCTCTGTACTCTTTGCATTACACACTCCTGACCCCCGCACTCTGTATTATAGACCCCTGACACATGTACTTACTTGTTACACAGTAATTAGAGAATATTTTTTGTGTACAAAGACGGTGCCATATGTTACTATATATTACCATGTGCACAGTGAGTAGGCTCAAATTTTAAGCCTCTCCCACACTGTTAGCACACTTTTGCCACATCCATAATTTGCTTATTTTCTGCTCCCAGCACATAAAACCATTCCCCATGGGCACATATATGCGACTCCTTGGCATTAAAGCCCACCCCACCCAGTGGCTGCATATATGCGTACAGCCGCAGTTCATTTTATGACTTTTATATCTGCCCGGAGTTCAGCTTTAAGGGCTCGTTTGATCACTTGTCATGGTGGATCTCTTTCCTCAGATCAGTGCCAGTGCGGCTAACGGGCATTCAGGAGGCGATACGGTTGGACCCTGAATGCCCCCCGAATGGGTTGTTAGAATGGGAACACAGTTCGGCAAATGTGAGCCTAGCATTTGGGCCGCAGTGCAGCACAGCCTCGTTCACTTGACTATGTTACATTCAGCAGTGGTACAGCCCACCAAATGTGACAGGGGGGATCAGGGCCGGGGCAAGGGGTGGGCTGGGCACTGTGGTATCATATGAGGGGGGGTAGGGCACTGCAAGGAGGTTGGGGGGGGGGATTTGGGGGTGGCAGGGGATAAGAATTGTTCTAGATGGGGAAATGAAAGGAATGGTAATTTGGGGGGATTTGTGTTGGGAGGGGAGATGAGGGAGGATGATTTGTGCTGGGGGGGGGGGAATTTGGGGGTTTGTGCTAGAAGAGGTGATATGGTAGAAGAGGAGGGAATTTGTGTTAGTATGGGAATTTTTTTTTTCTTTTGAGGGGGTTGCAAAAGTAGGGATGATTGTGGGCATCTGTGCAAGGATGGAAAGTCTGGGGGGAGGATTTGTGCTGGGAGAGGGGATTGGGGGGAGAATTTGTGCTGGGAGGGGAGATTTGGAAAGGGGGAGAGGATTTTTGTGCACGGAAGGGTAATTTGAGGAGTAGAGGATTTGTGCTAGAAGGGGCGATTTCTTTTTTTTGGGGGGGGGGTGTGCTGGAGGATTCGGAGAAAGGATTAGAGCTTGGAGGTGGTATTGGGGGGCACAGATTTGTGCTAGCGGGGGGGATTTTAGCAGGGGGAAGATTTGTGCTGGCGGGGGGGAATTTCAGCAGGGGGGGGATTTGTACTGGGAGGAGGGGGAATTTATGCTATGGGGTAAGCATGCAGATTAGTGCTTGATTTTTTTGTGGGGGGGATTTTTGCTGACACCTTATGCTCATAAACCTTGGTGGGGGGTGCAGTTTGGTATGTTTGCCCTGGGCACTAGATGATCTTGACCCAGCACTGGGGGGATGGGGGGGATTATTTTTGTTGTGCCACAAAGCATTGTGGCCACAGCATGTGTATACCCCTGTCTGTCTGCCTTATCAGTTGGGGAGGGTGGTTAAAATGCAGCTAAGCCACCTATTTTATCACCCCAATCCCCCATCCCAACTTCAAGTTTAAACTACAGACATCAACGACATTAACGCGTTTCGTACTCTGGGTGCGTCCTTGCTGCGGTGAACTGCCCTGTAGTTTATTAGGCTGTTATTATTAATTTATATGTTATGGGGTGCAATAAGGAATAAACTGTCTAGCTAAAAACACCCGCTAAAAACTACAAAAGAAGCAACAATGAATGCCTGCAACTAAACAGTTTTTGAAACGCGTCGGTGGAAAGTTTTTACAAGAAAAATACTTTATCAAATATTTAATCCGAAACCTGGCTTGCATCCGGAAAAGGCATAACAATTGCATAATTAATTTTTGTATACCTCCTTCGGCTAATCACTGATAAAAAGCTTAATTCCATTAACAAGGCGACTTGACAAATTGCACAGCTCAACAGAACCATTTAGAAATTAATTACGCATTTTAAGGCATTAGATCGGATAAAAAAAAAGACTGCGAAATGCGCGGGCAGTGCGGAGAAGAGCCTACACGGGGATTATGGAGACATCCCGGTCCGGGAACAATGACTGGAGGAGTGATAAGAAAGCCCAAGACGGAGGGCTAGAAAGGACGGCTTGTGTTCAGGTGGAGACTGGGCTTGTAAACACAAAACCGCGCCGCACTCGGGGAAAATAATTAAAGATTTAAAGAACAAAAAAAAAAAAGAATTCATTCAGGTTTTCCAAAACAGCTCGATACATTTATATTTATACAATGAATATGGAGGGCAAATGAAATAAAAGATTGCAATACAATAATATTATGCAATTAAACAAAGTGGAAAAATATTATCTGAAATGAACAAATTGTATCAATTTGAGTTTTAACCGCATCCCGTCCGGCCTATAGGAAAATCACAACCGGGGCGGTGACTCTCTCATTCTGACTGGATGTCATATGATGTCCTTCAGAACAAGCCGCTCATGGGCACCCCCCCCCCCCCCCGGGGGCATGCAGTGCGGCGATCAGTAGTGCGGTGTGTTGCTCCCCATCTCCAATCATAGAAAAGAGCCTATGGTGTAGAGGAGAACCAAAAAGAGGCTCTCCTGATGGGGGGGGGGGGGGGGGATCTGCAGTGATAATGCCCACTAGTGATACCCAGTGATGCCAATCAGTGCCCATCAGGGATGCCTTTCAGTGCCCATCAGGGATGCCTCTCAATGCCCATCAGTGATGCCTGTCAGTGCCGCCTATCAGTGATACCCAGTGGTGCCCACCAGTGATGCCTTTCAGTGCTCATCAGTGATGCCAATTAATGCCCATCAGTGAGGCCTGTCAGTGTCCATCAGTGCTGCATATCAGTGCCCATCAGTGCTGCATATCAGTGCCGCCTATCAGTGCCCATCAGTGCTGCATATCAGTGCCGCCTATCAGCGCCCAACAGTGCCGCCTATCAGTGCCCATTAGTGCTGCATATTAGTGCCTCCTCATCAGTGCCCATCAGTACCACCTGTCAGTGCCCATCAGTGTTGCATATCAGTGCCCCCTATCAGTGCCCATCAGTGCCCCCTATCAGTGCCTATCAGTGCTGCATATCAGTGCTGCCTATCAGCACCCATCAGTGCCCCCTATCAGTGCTGCCTATCAGCGCCCATCAGTGCCGCCTATCAGTGCCCATCAGTGCTGCATGTTAGTGCCTTCTCATCAGTGCCCATCAGTGCCCATCAGTGCCACCTGTCAGTACCTATCAGTGCTGCATATCAGTGCCCATCAGTGCCCTATATCAGTGCCCATCAGTGCTGCATATCAGTGCCCATCAGTGCCCCCTATCAGTGCCCATCAGTGCTGCATATCAATGCCGCCTATCAGTGCCCATCAGTGCCGCCTATCAGTGCCCATCAGTGCTGCATATTAGTGCCTCCTCATCAGTGCCCATCAGTGCTGCATATTAGTGCCTCCTCATCAGTGCCCATTAGTGCAGCCTATCAGTGCCCATCAGTGCCATCTGTCAGTGCCCATCAGTGCCACCTGTCAGTGCCTATCAGTGCTTCATATCAGTGCCCATCAGTGCCCCCTATCAGTGCCCATCAGTGCTGCATATCAGTGCCCCCTATCAGTGCCCATCAGTGCTGCATATCAGTGCCGCCTATCAGTGCAGCATATCAGTGCTATAGCAAAATGACAGCTGGGGAGGTGACTCTCTCGTTCTGACTGGATGTCATATGACGTCGTTCAGAACAAGCTGCTCATGGGCGCCCACAGACAGCAGGACTCGGCCCCGCTCCCCAGCTCCTGCATCATTGGATTTGATTGACAGCAGCGGGAGCCAATGGTTCCTGCTGCTATCAATCTATCCAATGACCCAAGACAGTGGCTGGAGCTACTGTGCTCAAAGACTGGGTTCAGGTAAGTAAATGGGGGGCTGCTGCATCACAGGAGGTTTTTCACCTTAATGCATAGGATGTATTAAGGTGAAAAACATTGAGGGTTTAGAATCACATTAAAGAGAAGAGAGGCGCCTCTAAGTGTAGCAATATGTTGCTAAATGTTGTACCTTCATTCAATGTAACCATATTGCTACACTTAGAGGCGCCTCTCTTCTCTTTTATACTCAGTTGTGACATGACGCTACTTGTATATCAAGACATTGCTTGTATATCAAGTCAAAATGTATTAAAAAATGTAGCTTGTCTTGCAAAACGCTCTCAAGCCAAGTTACTCTCAAACCAAGGTTTTACTGTATAATATATATATATATATTGTGACAGCAGGAAGGTAAAGTCACCTGGTTGCATCCAGGGGGGTAGATATATTTCTCCCAGATTCAGGCTTTATGCTGACTTATACAACTAGGGTGGAGAGTTGTATAAGCCCAGCTGAGGCTAGTAGGCTCATGGATGACTCATACCTCTAGGGAGAGTGTGGGGCGTCGTGCAGACAGAGATGAGACCAGCTGAACCTTGTCAGCTCATTTAGGCCTCTATAAGGAACTCCCAGCTTCATTAGATGTTAGCTCATGCCTGGAACCAGACCTGTGTGGACTGTCTAGGGAGAGTGAACCCCTGTGCGGTGAGGCAAAGCCTGTGTGGCTATTTGTTTGGACTTTTACTAAACCAGGGACTTAGGGACTAGGACAGCACCAGGCTGATCCCAGTTGTTAGTTTAGGAAACCTGCATGTTTAGTCAGAGGTCAAACTGACCAGGATTTATTTTGTTTGTTTCTTTTTTGGCTTTGCTGTGTTTTTGTCACTGTACATAGAGAAATAAACCGCACCTTTTGATTTTGAAAACCACAACCTCCGTCTGCTGGCCCTGTTTTTGTGTGGGGAGCCCAACCAGGGGGTCACACACACCCGCTACCGAGTTAACCCCCTCACAGTTGGTGGAGAACCAGTGGCAGTTTTTTTTAAGCCAGCATGGAGGAGATACTGAAACAGCTGGCTCTAGCAAATGCCAATCAACAGCAGACAAATGCAGGTTTGCAAAGGAGCCTTGCAGCCCAGCAGCAAGCTCATCAACAAGCCCAGCAGCAATCTGAGGCCCGCTTCATAGACCTGTTACAGAAGCAAGAGCAGAGACTACAACAAATGGAAGCAGTAATGCAGCAACGTCCGCAGACCAGTGAGGAAAGCCGTCCCACTAATACCGCGTCCTTTGGGGTGAGTCGTTTATTGACAAAAATGACTGGAGAGGATGATCCAGAGGTATTTTTGACCACATTTGAAAGGACTGCTGAAAGAGAAAAGTGGCCTGAGGAGCAGTGGGCTGGACTGGTGGCTCCTCTGTTAACTGGTGAATCGCAGAAGGCTTACTATGACCTAGAGCCTGACCAAGCAAAAGACTATGTGATGCTAAAAGCTGAAATATTGGCAAGGCTGGGTGTCACCCTGGCTGTCCGGGCTCAGCGTGTGCATAACTGGACTTTCCAGCTTGGAAAACCCCCCAGGTCTCAAATGTATGATCTCATTCACCTGAGCAGGAAGTGGCTACAGCCAGAGACTTTGTCCGCACCAGAGATTGTGGAACGTGTTGTAATGGATCGGTTTTTGAGAGCTCTTCCTACTGCCATCCAAAAGTGGGTAAGCCATGGAGACCCAGAGACGGCCGGTGGTCTTGTGGATCGTGTAGAGAAATACTTGGCTACAGAGAACCTGACGGCCTCTTCCAGAGACACTCGGACTTTCCACCCTAAGACCAGACCATCCCCAGGGGCGGATAAGAGGATTCCAAGGGGTGAGGGTGGAGAGAGTGAGAGGGTGGGAGCTCTACCCCAAGTTTGGCGAGAACAGCCTGGGAAATCAGCGGCTCAAGAGGCCGCAAGAAGGATCGTTTGCTACCGCTGCCGGCAAGCGGGACATATTGCAGCCAATTGCCCGGTTGTGGAGGAACCCATGCAGTGTGACTTTCTGACGGACAGACATCAGTCGCTGTGTGCGACAGTCGCATGCACTGCCATTCGGGGAACTGAGAAACATTTATGCAAAATGTGTATTAATGGTAGAAATGTTGTGGTATTGCTGGATTCAGGTAGCCTTGTGACCCTGATAAAGGCTGAATTAGTTAAAACAGAGGTCTCTGGGAATAGCAAGGTAGCTGTTATTTGTGTGCATGGGGACACCCGAGAGTATCCAGTGACTACAGTGTGTTTCGAGACCCCCAAAGGTACCCTCTCTCATCCAGTGGGGTTAGTATCTCAATTACCGCATGATGCCATTGTGGGAAGGGATTTTCCGAAGTTCTGGGAACTGTGGGATGATCCTGAGCCCCCCACTGGTGCCCCTATGTACCAGGAATGTGATAGCCAGAACTCCTCTGAGAGTGGGGAGGACTCTCCAGAATTTCCCTTGTCAGTATTGGCAGGGGAGACTCAAGAAACTGGAGAGGAGCCCACCTCCTCAGACGAAAACCTACCGTCTGTGGAGTTTTCTGATCTGGAGGTTCACAGGGAAAATTTTGCCACAGAACAGTTAAAAGACCCCGCCCTAATAAAGGCACGGGAAAACGTAGTGGAAATAGATGGCGAGTTAGTGAACCCAGATAATACCTGCACTTACCCATACTTCAGCGTAGAGAAGGACCTACTGTATCGGGTGGCAAAAAGGGCAGAAGAAACCGTTGAGCAGCTGGTGGTGCCCAAACCTTACAGGAAGTTGGTGTTGGAGTTGGCCCATGGGCACATTCTTGGAGGTCATCTGGGGACAGAGAAAACCCGAGAGAGGGTATTACAGAGATTCTATTGGCCTGGGGTGATGAAGGACATAGAAAATTATTGTTCCTCCTGCCCTGTGTGTCAGAGGTCGGCCCCGATGCCACATTTCCGTAGCCCGCTGGTCCCTCTACCCATCATTGAGGTCCCGTTTGAGAGAATCGCAATGGATTTGGTAGGTCCTATAATCAAGTCCGCTAGGGGGCACCAGTACATATTGGTTATAATGGACTATGCCACCCGTTATCCAGAAGCGATCCCTCTCAGAAATACCTCGGCCAAAACCATAGCCAAAGAGCTATCTCTTGTTTTTAGCCGGGTGGGTATTTGTAAAGAACTGCTTACGGACCAAGGTACACCCTTTATGTCCCGGGTTATGAAAGAGCTGTGTAAATTGTTCAAAGTGACGCAATTGCGTACATCTGTGTATCACCCCCAAACCGATGGGCTGGTTGAAAGATTCAACAAAACCCTAAAACAAATGTTGAAGAAAGTGGTGGATAGAGATGGAAAGGATTGGGACTGTCTACTTCCTTATTTGATGTTTGCTATTAGGGAGGTGCCCCAATCCTCTACGGGATTCTCCCCCTTTGAGTTACTGTATGGGAGACACCCAAGAGGGCTGTTGGATATTGCCAAGGAAACTTGGGAAAGTGAGAGTTCTCCCCACAGGAGTGTGATTGAGCATGTCGCCCTGATGCAAGATCGAATTGCACAGGTAATGCCCATCGTGAAGGAACATTTGGCCCAAGCGCAGTTGGCACAGCAGAGAGTGTACAACCGTGGAGCAAAGACCCGTACCTTTTCCCCGGGGGATAGGATATTGGTACTTGTCCCTACGGTTGAAAGTAAATTCCTTGCCAAATGGCAAGGCCCCTACGAGATAATGGAAAAAGTGAGCGAAGTGAATTACAAGGTCAGACAACCAGGAAGGCGAAAGCCCGAACAGATATATCACGTTAATCTGTTGAAAGCCTGGAGGGATAGAGAGTCCCTAGTCGCAGAAACTTGGTCACCAGCTCAAACTGGTTGCGTGATTCCGGAGGTTGGAATAGCAGCCACCTTGTCACAACCCCAACAACAGGAGGTTAAGGAGTTTGTGCTTCGCAACAAGGAGGTGTTCTCTGAGCTGCCGGGACAAACATCTGGGGTAGAGCATGATATTATTACCCCGCCCGGTGAAAGGGTGAAGTTAAAACCCTATCGGATCCCAGAGGCCCGACGGGAGGCAATACGGGAGGAAGTACAGAAAATGCTGAACTTAGGGGTGATAGAGGAGTCCCAAAGTGATTGGTCTAGTCCCATTGTGTTGGTGCCTAAACCGGATGGGAGCTGGCGATTTTGTAACGATTTTCGTCAGTTGAACAAAGTTACAAAATTTGACACCTACCCCATGCCACGTATAGATGAGTTGATCGACCGGCTGGGAACAGCCCGATACATGACGACTCTTGACCTCACAAAAGGGTATTGGCAAATTCCCCTGGCCAAGTCGGCCAAAGAGAAAACCGCATTTGTAACCCCAGACGGGGCGTTCCAATATAAGAGAATGCCGTTCGGGTTACAGAATGCGCCGGCCACATTCCAGCGGAAAATGGACCAGATACTGAGGCCCCATCGGAAGTATGCTGCGGCTTACCTGGATGACGTAATTGTCCATAGCACAGATTGGGCCTCACATCTGCCAAAAGTGCAAGCAGTCCTAGACTCTATCCGGGAAGCGGGGTTTACGGCTAACCCCAAGAAGTGTACCATTGGGCAGGAGGAGGCCAAATATCTTGGGTACACCATTGGCAGGGGAGTGATAAAACCCCAACTCAACAAAGTCGAGGCCATCCAGAGTTGGCCACGTCCCAACAGCAAGAAGCAGGTACGGGCCTTTCTGGGAATCGCGGGTTATTATCGGCGCTTCATTCCCCACTTTGCTTCTAAGGCTGTGCCCCTAACCAACCTGACGAAAGGGAAAGGGTCGGTCATGATTAAATGGACCCCCGAGGCTGAGGCAGCATTCCAATTCTTGAAACAAGCCTTATGTAGCCAGCCAGTGTTGTACTCACCCGACTTCTCTAAAGACTTTGTCGTACAAAGTGATGCGTCAGATGTGGGGTTAGGAGCAGTATTGTCCCAGGTCTGGAACGGGGAAGAGCACCCAGTCATTTACCTCAGCAGGAAGTTGAAGTCCCATGAGGTAAATTACGCCACGGTTGAAAAGGAGTGTTTAGCGGTGAAGTGGGCTCTAGATTCCCTTCGGTACTATCTGCTAGGTAGGCACTTTGACATGGTTACGGATCACGCTCCGTTAAAGTGGATGGCTCAAAACAAGGAGACAAATAGAAGAGTGAATAGGTGGTTCCTGGCCCTACAGGAATTCAACTTCACAGTAAAGCATCGCCCTGGCGTTCAAATGGGGAATGTGGATGCTTTGTCTCGAGTACATGAATGCCTGATTGCTGGTGTTCCAACCCCAAGGTTAAAACAAGAGGGGGGGGGTATGTGACAGCAGGAAGGTAAAGTCACCTGGTTGCATCCAGGGGGGTAGATATATTTCTCCCAGATTCAGGCTTTATGCTGACTTATACAACTAGGGTGGAGAGTTGTATAAGCCCAGCTGAGGCTAGTAGGCTCATGGATGACTCATACCTCTAGGGAGAGTGTGGGGCGTCGTGCAGACAGAGATGAGACCAGCTGAACCTTGTCAGCTCATTTAGGCCTCTATAAGGAACTCCCAGCTTCATTAGATGTTAGCTCATGCCTGGAACCAGACCTGTGTGGACTGTCTAGGGAGAGTGAACCCCTGTGCGGTGAGGCAAAGCCTGTGTGGCTATTTGTTTGGACTTTTACTAAACCAGGGACTTAGGGACTAGGACAGCACCAGGCTGATCCCAGTTGTTAGTTTAGGAAACCTGCATGTTTAGTCAGAGGTCAAACTGACCAGGATTTATTTTGTTTGTTTCTTTTTTGGCTTTGCTGTGTTTTTGTCACTGTACATAGAGAAATAAACCGCACCTTTTGATTTTGAAAACCACAACCTCCGTCTGCTGGCCCTGTTTTTGTGTGGGGAGCCCAACCAGGGGGTCACACACACCCGCTACCGAGTTAACCCCCTCACAATATATATATATATATATATATATATACCGTATATATTCGAGTATAAGCCAAGTTTTTCAGCCCTTTTTTTAGGGCTGAAAATATCCCTCTCGGCTTATACTCGAGTCAGTGTACCTTGGGCGTCCATTTTTTTTAATTAGCGGCTTCCTCCTGGTCCCGTGCGGTTCCGTGATAGGCGATTGACACTGTGTTCAGTGTTCCGCCTATCACGGCCATCTTCTCATCCTCTGACTTTCCCAGCAGACATTGTGTTTAGTGATCCGCCAATCACGGACCTTCTCTTGTTCGAGGATGAAAGAATGTCCGTGATTGGCGGATCACTAAACACAGTGTCTGCTGGGAAAGTCCGAGGATGAGAAGATGGCCGTGATAGGCGGAACACTGAGCACAGTGTCAATCGCCTATCACGGAACCGCACGGGACCAGGAGGAAGCCGCAAATTTAAAAAAATGGATGCCCGCAGCGCAGCCTGTCAAGAATTTCAGGTACGCTGCGATGGGCACAGTGAGGAGATGGGCACAGTGAGGAGATAGGCACAGTGGGGATATGGGCACAGTGATGATGGGCAAACTGAGGAGATGGGCACAGTGAGGAGATGGGAACAGTGAGGAGATGGGCACAGTGAGGAGATGGGAACAGTGAGGAGATGGGCACAGTGAGGATATGGGCACAGTGATGATGGGCACACTGAGGAGATGGGCACAGTGAGGAGATGGGAACAGTGAGGATATGGGCACAGTGAGGAGATGGGCACAGTGAGGAGATGGGCACAGTGAGGAGATGGGCACAGTGATGATGGGCACAGTGAGGATATGGGCACAGTGATGATGGGCACACTGAGGAGATGGGCACAGTGAGGAGATGGGAACAGTGAGGAGATGGGCACAGTGAGGAGATGGGCACAGTGAGGAGATGGGAACAGTGAGGAGATGGGCACAGTGTGGAGATGGGCACCGTGAGGAGATGGGAACAGTTAGGAGATGGGAACAGTGAGAATATGGGCACAGTGAGGTAATGGGCACAGTGAGGTTGGGCACAGTGAGGCGTGCAAATGGGCATTGTTGACCCTCTTTTCCGCTTACAGTAGCTGCTGCATTCTTACCCTAGGCTTATACTCGAGTCAATAAGTTTTCCCAGTTTTTTGTGGTAAAATTAGGTGCTTCGGCTTATATTCGGGTCGGCTTATACTCTAGTATATACGGTATATAATATTTCCAATACAGTATATATATACAGCAATGTTGCAGAACCAATATGTCTCTTGCTGGGCAGTAGACCTGAAACTGCTTCAGCCGGCAGGTCAGACATCACCCAAGCGTGAGACAAGTTAGGATTCCCGTGAGCGGAGCCATATGTTCCTTGGTGCGCTAAATATAGGCCTCGCGTCACCCACAGAGAAGATAGGGCTGCGTGATTCCCAACCGGCAACCATCAGAATAATATATCTGTCCACAGAGAGGCCAATTCAGGATTAGGAAAAACCCAGGAAAATTTGAAGAAAGATTTTGCCTATCGTGTTTTTTTTTTGTTTTTTTTTTCATAATTTACTACCATGTATTCCATTATTCAAAGGAGCTAAAGAAAGCTAACTTATATAGATGTTTTTTTTATATATTAGAGAATAATACGTATATATATATATATATATATATATATATATATATATATATATATATATATATACTGTATATTCAGAGGAAGGAATAAACCACGATGATCCAAAAGATGTCAAAGTATATCTAAGTATGCTTGGTTCAATATGCTTTAACAGGAAAGAAAAAATCCTTCTTGAACTATACTGTAAATTACAAGCTAGGCACAAGTTACACTGTAGTTATGCTATGTAAAAAAATCGTAGAGATTTTTTTTTGTATTACAAAATATAAAAAATTTAAATTTTGAATAAAATAAAAAAAAATTATATATACTGTATATAATCCTTAATCAGAAGAAGGACCAAACCATGACGATCCAAAAGATGACAATATGCCACAACAGAAAGAAGACATTATTTTTGAACTATAATGTGAGTTAAAAGTTGGACACAGAAATTCTAATAAAATTTGACATAACTCATAGTTACCGTATATACTCGAGTATAAGCCGACCCGAATATAAGCCGAGGCACCTAATTTTACCACAAAAAAATGGGAAAACTTATTGACTCGAGTATAAGCCTAGGGTGCCCATCTGCATGCCTCACTGTGCCTTACTGTGGCCATGCCTCACTGTGTCCATGCCTCACTGTGCCCAATCTCCCTACCTGATCTCTGGCGCTGTGTGACTAGACCAGGGCTCGACAAACCCCGGGCGCCAGGTCGCCATTGCGACTAGAATTAGCGACCTGGCGCCTGGGGCAGCACAGCTGGGGTATCCTGTGTCTCCGTGCCCCCCCCCCCCCCCTCCGCGCCGCGGGATCGCATCGGGCCGCGCCGGCCGGTAATTGAGGCCGCGGCTTTGCGGCCTTCTGCAGGTCTATGCTTCCTTCTGCGATCTAGCGCCATCTTGTGGCGGCCGTTGGTATGACAGGACAAGCAGCAATGCTAATGGAGTTTTCCTGTCTGTTTTCACTGCCATCTCCTTCCCTCTAATTAGAACCCTCAAACATTGTATATATTTTGTATTCTAACACCCTAGAGAATAAAATGGCGGCCGTTGCAATACTTTGTCACACCGTATTTGCGCAGCGGTCTAACAAGCGCACTTTTTTGGGAAAAAATACACTTTTTTAAATAAAAACAATAAGACAACAGTAAAGTTAGCCCAATTTTTTTTTTAATATTGTGAAAGATAATGTTACGCTGAGTAAATTGATACCCAACATGTCACGCTTCAAAAATGCGTCCGCTCGTGGAATGGCGACTAACTTTTACCCTTTAAAATCTCCATAGGCGACGTTTAAAAAATTCTACAGGTTGCATGTTTTGAGTTACAGAGGAGGTCTAGGGCTAGAATTATTGCTCTTGCTCTACCGATCACGGCGATACTTCACATGTGTGGTTTGAACACCGCTTTCATATGCGGGCGCTACTCACGTATGCGTTTGCTTCTGCGCGCGAGCTCTGCGGGACAGGGCGCGTTCCTGGCTCCTAACTTTTTTAGCTGGCTCCTAGATTCCAAGCAAATTTGTCAAGCCCTGGACTAGACTGATGTTTTATTTATGTTTACTGGGTCCCCAAAATCACCAGAGAAATTACCGTTTAACATAGGAGTCTATGGAAGGGGTGCCCGGCTTTGAAAAATCGGTGCTCCCCGGCCGTAGGTCCCCCGGACAACAAACTTTGCACACTTGTAGATGAAGAGTGGGGCTACATGTGTGCCAAGTTTGGGGTCCAGCAGACCTAGGGCCAGGCAGTACTGGGTCCCCAAAATCACTGGGGAAATTACCATTTAACATGGGAGTCTATGGAAGGGGTGCCCGGCTTTGAAAAATCGGTGCTCCCCAGCCGTAGGTCCCCCGAACAAATCCCCCGGATTCCCCCGGAATCAGGCGCACAAAGATGAAGATGGACACAGACTCGAGTATAAGCCGAGGGGGGCATTTTCAGCACAAAAAAAGGTCTGAAAAACTCGGCTTTTACTCGAGTATATACGGTATGTCAAATTATTATTATACTTTTATATTATAGAATAAAAATGTAAAGTAAGCAGTTAAAAGTATTAAAATATATATATATATATAGATATAGATATAGATCTACCGGTATATCTATATATAATCTAATCTATAGAAATATATATCTATATCTATAGCTATATCTCTATAGATATATAGATCTATAGATATATATAGATCTATAGAGATATATCTGTATAGATATACTGCATATACACACAGTATATCCTCTGAATTGGTAAACAAACAATGTATAAATCATATAAACAAACAAAAAAAACATTTATGGAAAGGAAAACGCATTTAAAGTTTATTTGTTGTGCCCTTACCAGCAATTCAGCAATTCAGTTGATGACAGGTTCTCTTTAGGTTTGCCAGGTCATTTCCTATGAGATTTCCTCTTATTTCCTGTTGTGTCTCTGTAACAGGAAAGACATAAGCTTCCCATTGGGACACAGACAGCAAGATAGAATCATGGGTTTTAACCCGTATGTATAAAAAAAAAAAAAAAATAGTTTTTAAAAAACATTTAGAAATCTAGGACAGAGGTCACCCTTATTTATTTATTTATTTTTTAAATGTATTTCTTATAGTACAGCTGTTATATACTAGTGTCCAAAATTTACGCCACACTTTACATATTGTACATTGATATCGGTACCCGCCCTCAAGAAGCTTCCACTCTTCTTATGCCTTGCACACACGATCGGATTTTCCGATGAAAAAAGTCAGATGGACTTTTTTCATCGGAAATTCCAATCGTGTGTGGGCCCCATCGGATTTTTTTCCCGTCGGTGTTTAGAAATAGAACATATTTTATTTTTTTCCGATGGAAAAAAAAAACGATAGGAAATTCTGATCGTCTGTGTGGAACTCCGTCGGAGAAAAATCCACGCATGCTCAGAATCAAGTCAACACATGCTCGGAAGCATTGAACTTCATTTTTCTCGGCTCGTCGTAGTGTTGTACGTCACGGCGTTCTTGACGGTCGGAATTTTGTCCGACAGTGTGTATGCAAGACTGATGGAAGACAGCTTGAACGGAATTCCGACGGCAAATTCCTTTGGATTTTATCCCATCGGAAAATCCGATCGTGTGTACAGGGCATAAGGTCTCACATTCATACATACACATACTAGGGCCCAGAGGCGGCTCTTTAATTAGGCAAATTAGGCGGTCGCCTAGGGCCTCGCACTCACAGGGGCCTCGCGGCTGTCTAATTTGCCTGTGATTAATCACCAGGATGGTGCGCCACCACCTCCGGCGCTGCCCTGTCTTTTCTGTTCCCTGCTGTCACCTTGCTGGGTCCCAGATGTTATATTGGCTGCATATGTCTGATGGGTGAGGAGGGTGCCCTAGAAGGGGTGCTGATCACCTGTGTGCTAGATCTGTGCATCTTTCTGCAGCCATTTTTCTTGCTGGAATTTTTTCCCATTTTGGGGATGTGAGTGGGGCCTCATGTCTAAAGTTTGCCTAAGGCCTCACAAAGCCTAGAGCCGCCTCTGCTAGGGCCAATTTAGACGGGAGCCAAGTAACCTCCCAGTATGTCTTTGTTGTGTGGGAGGAAACCAGAGTGCCGGGAAAAAATCCTTGCAAGTACAGGAAAAGCATGCAAACTCCATGCAGATAATGTCTGGTTGTCCTTATAATATTCCCTTTCTGTGCTAGATTTCATTCAGCATATCATACAATGAAGCGCACGTCACCAATCCACTTCTTATCAGATGCCGCGTGCAAACAGATGGCAGCCTAAAGGCATAACATAGGCAAACGTTTCTTTGGTCGAGCAAAAAGTCATCTAAACGGAGGACTTGTAAACCATGATACTGTAAAGTATGATGAGCAGCAACAAGTTATAGTGCAAAATCCTCCATAAAAAAAAAAAAAAAAAACGACCTACAAAACAGACCCTCCATGCCTAGAAATGGGGCCTGTGTAGTAGCTTGAAGCATCACTTGTTTTATTTGGAAGGATTTGGCACTTTAACTTGTTGCCGCACATTTTCTTTGCACTTTAACCAATTGCTATATGGTGTAAGTATTGTGGTGTATAAGTCCTGCAGATGCAACTTCTGTTTTACTTGATATTATTCAGGGTTGTGGAGTAATTCATTCTGTAAAGAGAAAAAAAAAATATATATATATATATATATATATATATATATATATATATATATATATATATATATATATAATCTAAACATTGCCTATTGAGCATTAATGAAACAAGAAAGGTGGTTGATAGACATATATACAGTATATATATATTCTGTGGAATAATTTATTTTGTAAAAAAAAAAAAAAAATCTATCTATCTATCTATATATATATATAGATAGATAGATTTTTTTACATTTTTTACAGAATTAATATTTTCTGTAAAGAGAGAAAAAGAAAAAAGAAAGAAAAAAAATATATATATACATATTTTTTTTCCTCTCTCTTTACAGAAAAAGATTAATTCTGTAAAAACAAAAAATAAAATCTATCTATCTATCTATCTATCTATCTATCTATCTATCTATCTATCTGTCTATCTATATATGAGATAGATAGATTTTTTTTTTTTTTTTTTACAGAATTAATCTTTTTCTGTAAAGAGAGAGGAAACAAATATGTATATATATATTTTTTTCTTTCTTTTTTCTTTTTCTCTCTTTACAGAAAAGATTAATTCTGTAAAAAAATAAAATAAATCTATCTATCTATCTATATATATAGATAGACAGATAGATAGATAGATTTTTTTTTATTTTTTTTTTTACAAAATAAATTATTCCACAGAATATATATATACTGTATATATGTCTATCAACCACCTTTCTTGTTTCATTAATGCTCACCAGGCGGTTTTTTGATTACCTCATTGCCCCGAGAGTCTACCATTAACACGCCAACCTACACCTTCCCTGTGGCATCCAGCAAAATTTGTACGTTTCCCAAAGGAGTTTTTCTAGAGTCTATAATGTGGCAGGTAATAATAGGTACTGTTTATAGAATGGATGGTTTCCCTGCACAGGTTATAATATCACATTTGTAAGAGAGGAGCAAAAAAAAAATTATATGGTGTTATCCTTTAAATGTTCTAATTAAATTAATTGTGTTGTTTTTATTCTTTTTTTAAAGATCTCCTGTGCTTGTTTTTGGTAGTTTGTGATATGTGAAATTATTTAATCCTACTTCTTATTTCAAAGCATGTATGAATATAAACAGGATTGTAGTTCACGTTTCCCAATGCTTTGTAAAATAATTGAAATGCTTAAAAAAATTAAAATGTTAAAGCTGGACTTCAAATAGATAGAAAAACACTAATCAGTGCAGTTAAGTATTAACAATAATATATATATATATATATATATATATATATATATTTATTTATATATATATATATATATTTTTGTAAATGCAAAGGCTCAGTGCTGCACACTCCTAATCCTGCTGTTCCAGACACAGGCCTACTTAAGTATGATTATGGTACTGCTGATTCATTTAGGCATTTAGAGAATACCAAACTTATAATGCAGCCCAACTCTACATAGATATCAGTTATTAGGTAATGTCCTCCTCTCCAGGATTACAGTAGGGTTGAGTTTCAGGTTTGGCGAACAGGCAAACAATCCACCCATATTTGGCAATTTAGCTTGCGCGAACCTCCAGTTTGCCAACAGACATCAACTGAAAGTCTGTCATTTAGTGGTGGTAGCACTAACAAAGCTAAATAATATGACAGATCCCTGGCGTGCTTCTGTTTGTGGGCAAATCAGCCAGGGATCCCTGATGAGGTCATTGACCCAGTATATGTACTCAACCATATTTGGTCAGTGGTGTCACCCGGAATCCCTGACATCTTGCTTTTATTCAGAAACCGGCCTGGAATCTGTCATTTACAGTGAGTGTGAAGGCAGGGCATCATCATCAGGTGTTGGGTTACCATGGTTAGGTGCTACAAAACCATGGTTGGGAGTAGGGTTACAATGGTTAGGTGTTGGGTTACCATGGTTGGGTGCTGGGTTACAATGGTTAGGTGTTGGGTTACCATGGTTGGGTGCTGGGTTACCATGGTTGGGTGCTGGGTTACCATGGTTGGGTGTTGGGTTTACCATGGTTAGGTGTTGGGTTACCATGGTTGGGTGCTGGGTTACCATGGTTGGGTGTTGGGTTTACCATGGTTAGGTGTTGGGTTACCATGGTTGGGTGCTGGGTTACCATGGTTGGGTGTTGGGTTACCATGGTTGGGTGCTCAGTTACCATGATTGGGTGCTGGGTGACCAAGGTTGGGTGTTGGGTTACCATGGTTGGGTGCTGGGTTACCACGGTTGGGTTGCCATGGTTGGGCACTGGGTTACCATGGTTGGATGGCACTCACTGATATGGATCTAGATCGCTGAACAACGTGATTGAAGGCTGATTTTTGATTTTGGTACCCTCTCAATGTTGAAGGAATGTAGCCTAGTATGGTTTAGAAGGAGTGAGGGCCCGCTTTCTGCCCCCCTTTCCTGGCCAGGATAAAGGTATTTTTTGAACTTTAGGCCCCATTGACTCCTGAGCGTTCTCCCTTGCGTTTTTTGTGTGATTTTCAAGTGTTAACACACGTCACGCCTAGGGCAGCCCATTAACTTGGGTTGTCCCTACACACAACAAATGCCCCAAAATAGCTTCAGAACCTTTTCCGTCAGAGTCAGGTGTTTTTTCAGTTCCCATTTTACCACGTTTGTAGTGCATTTTTTCACGTGGCAAAACAGGCATCTGCTACCCGTGCTTGGGAGCCATTACCAAATAATCACACAGTTAGTGCGACTTGTGATTGCATCGCATTTTCAGCATGTTTCCGAAACAACAAAATAGTTTTGTCACGCGTTTAACAAATGCGCAGGTGTGCATGCAGCTTTAAGGGGATCCCACGCAATTTTTTTTTTCTCATAGTGTGCTGGCCCTTTAAGGGGGGAGGGGACCAGAATAGGTCTCCCTATAAAGTTTACTTCATTCTATGTTTATGTTTCAATATAAAGATACCTAGGACTTTTTTTCAGCGAGAATGCGGAGGAACGCGGTTCTGGCACCTCCAGCACTGAATGTATGCAATTGCGAGGTTTGCTGGGGTGTGATGGAGCATCTACTTATGTTTTGTGAACATTATTGCTGGAGGGGATCTATTTTTGTGTGGCGATCTATTGTTGCTGGTGGAGGATCTTTTGTTACTAGTGGGGTTAATTGTTGCTGGAAGGGATCTACTGTTTAGGGAGGGAGTCTACTGTTGCTGGCTGCTGGAGAGTCTATTGATTCTGGCTGCTGAGAGATCTGTTGTTGCTTCTGGGAGCTGTGTAGGAGGTGGAACCAGGGGTCGGTGCTTAGAGGTGGGTAGGGGCAAAACCAAGGGTTGGTGCTCAGAGGTGAGTAGAGCCAGAACCAAGGGTCGGTGCTGAGAGCTGGGTAAGGGCAGAACCAAGGGTCGGTGATCAGAGGTGGGTAGAGACAGATCCAAGGGTCGGTGCTGAGAGCTGGGTAAGGGCATAACCAAGGGTCGGTGATCAGAGGTGGGTAGGGGCAGAACCAAGGGTCGGTGCTCAGAGGTGGGTAGGGGCAGAAGCAAGGGTCAGTGCTAAGAGGTGGGTAGGGGCAGAACCAAGTGTCAGTGCTCAGAGGTGGGTAGGGAGCAGAACCAAGGGTCGGTGCTCAGAGGTGGGTAGGGGCAGAACCAAGGGTCGGTGCTCAGAGGTGGGTAGGGGCAGAACCAAGGGTCGGTGCTCAGAGGTGGGTAGGGGCTGAACCAAGGGTCGGTGCTCAGAGGTGGGTAGGGGCTGAACCAAGGGTCGGTTATCAGAGGTGGGTAGGGGCAGAACCAAGGGTCGGTGCTCAGAGGTGGGTGCGGGGCAGAAGCAAGGTTCAGTGCTCAGAGGTGGGTAGGGGCAGAACCAAGTGTCAGTGCTCAGAGGTGGGTAGAGAGCAGAACCAAGGGTCGGTGCTCAGAGGTGAGTAGGGGCTGAACCAAGGGTCAGTTCTCAGGGGTGGGTAGGGGCTGAACCAAGGGTCGGTGCTCAGAGGTGGGTAGGGGCAGAACCAAGGGTCGGTGCTCAGAGGTGGGTAGGGGCAGAACCAAGGGTCGGTGCTCAGAGGTGGGTAGGGGCTGAACCAAGGGTCGGTGCTCAGAGGTGGGTAGGGGCTGAACCAAGGGTCGGTTATCAGAGGTGGGTAGGGGCAGAACCAAGGGTCGGTGCTCAGAGGTGGGTAGGGGCAGAAGCAAGGGTCGGTGCTCAGAGGTGGGTAGGGGCAGAACCAAGTGTCAGTGCTCAGAGGTGGGTAGGGAGCAGAACTAAGGGTCGGTGCTCAGAGGTGAGTAGGGGCTGAACCAAGGGTCAGTGCACAGGGGTGGGTAGGGGCTGAACCAAGGGTCTGTGCTCAGAGGTGGGTAGGGGCAGAACCAAGGGTCAGTGCTCAGAGGTGGGTAGGGGCAGAACCAAGGGTCGGTGCTCAGAGGTGGGTAGGGACAGAACCAAGGGTCAGTGCTCAGAGGTGGGTAGGGGCTGAACCAAGGGTCAGTGCACAGGGGTGGGTAGGGGCTGAACCAAGGGTCGGTGCTTAGAGGTGGGTAGAGGCTGAACCAAGGGTCAGTGCTCAGAGGTGGGTAGGGAGCAGAACCAAGGGTCTGTGCTCAGAGGTGGGTAGGGGCAGAACCAAGGGTCAGTGCTCAGAGGTGGGTAGGGGCAGAACCAAGGGTCGGTGCTCAGAGGTGGGTAGGGGCAGAACCAAGGGTCAGTGCTCAGAGGTGGGTAGGGGCTGAACCAAGGGTCAGTGCACAGGGGTGAGTAGGGGCTGAACCAAGGGTCGGTGCTTAGAGGTGGGTAGGGGCTGAACCAAGGGTCAGTGCACAGGGGTGGGTAGGGGCTGAAGCAAGGGTCAGTGCTCAGAGGTGGGTAGGGGCAAAACCAAGTGTCAGTGCTCAGAGGTGGGTAGGGAGCAGAACCAAGGGTCGGTGCTCAGAGGTGGGTAGGGAGCAGAACCAAGGGTCTGTGCTCAGAGGTGGGTAGGGGCAGAACCAAGGGTCAGTGCTCAGAGGTGGGTAGGGGCAGAACCAAGGGTCGGTGCTCAGAGGTGGGTAGGGGCAGAACCAAGGGTCAGTGCTCAGAGGTGGGTAGGGGCTGAACCAAGGGTCGATGCTCAGAGGTGGGTAGGGGGCAGAGACACAAAGTGACTTAGAAGGGGGGAGTTCCTGCTTTTCCCTTAGAAAAAAGCCTCGGAGATACCATAGTAGAGTAAAATGTAAGAGCTCATAGGGTCTTGGAATCGGCATATTATTCACAGAGAGTGTTTTTCTATTGTTTTTGTTATTTCTCCTTTCATTGTGTTCACAATGTATTCAGTAACATTGTATTCACTTTCTATTGCTAGCATGATAATTACTGCGGTGATACATATTCAGCAGCCATTGTATGCCGTACAAGAGAGAGCTACACAAAAATGCATCCATCGGAATAATCTTCCTGCTTGTAGCTTCGGGCGTCCCAGTCTTAGAAGGACAGGCAGCCATGTGGAAAGACGATCGGTTTTGCTCGCTGATCACCATTTTTTTGTAGGTGTTGCTGGGAGCGAGATGCGCGCGGGCTGTGTCACCGGTTTATTTAAGAAATTCATTGAGCCGTTGATGGAAGCCTAGGGATTCGGTATAATTTTGCTCTCCATACCCGCTATTCGCTAAACAGATTCATAATTCGATAACATTCCAGAATTGCCGGGGGGATCGCCATAGAATATGGAATCGATCTCTGCGGAAATTGACGCACACGCCGAGAGAGAACACACAGACGTAAGCTCGGCGCATAAAAAGTTATATCGGAATAGATGTAACCATGATGTTAAAAAAAATGATCACTTTGATGAAAGAATTGTATCTCTTTAGAAACTAATAAAAATGCAAAGGCTGGGTCACGCCTCTGCGGTGCATTAACACAAATTGCGTTGATTTGCGTTATCTTGCGCATTAGTGCGCACCATGTTTGGGCACTCACTCATTCCCCTAATGCCGTGTACACACGACCGTTTTTCTCGTCGAGAAAAATGTCATTTTTTCCTTTTGACGAGAAAAACGATCGTCTGTGGGCATTTTGTAATTTTTCCCGACGGGAAAAACGGAATTAAAAACGACGAGAAAAATTAGAACATTCTAAATTTTCTCGTCGTTTTTCTCTACATTTTTTCCGCGGCAGTTTTCCCATAGGGAAACACTGCCGCGGAGCCCACAGACGGTCGTTTTTCTCGACAGGAGAAAATATGACGTGAAAAATGACCGTGTGTGGGGAACCAAGCCATTCCCTCGTTTTTAATGTCATTATTCATGGCGGTTTTTTAACCGCCGTGAATAATGATCGTGTGTATGCGGCATAAGGCATTAAAACACACCAATAAAAAGGTACATGTAGAGTGTGCACTGTAGAGCATTAAAATGCACATGCGTTGACAAGGTGTGTTGTTGCGCCATTACGAATGGATGGCACCGCAGCACCCCAGTGCGCAATATGCTGCAAAGACAGGGTGTGAACGCCGCCATAAATCAATATTGGGCCTCCCTGTTCACATCTAGAATTTTGGGATCGTGAGCAGGATCGCTGATATTCCGCCCTTGATCCCAAAACTCGTGGCAATCACAGCACAACGTACTGCTCATATTTGGGTGTCATTATCCTTCCATGGCACCCCAAATGTGCTGCAATTCCACCATTGATCCCAAAACACAAGGCAATCCCAGCACAACGTGCTGCTGGTGTTTGGGAGTCATTGTCCTTCAATGGCACCCCAAACACACTGCAATTCCGCCCTTGATCCCTAAAATTGTACCATTTCCAATTTGAGAAGCTGCATTACCTCCCCTTTATAAAGACATGGACTGGCCTGACACAGTGTACCTTAACACCTGATAACGAGTTGGGTTAACACATGTAATTAAATGCAACACATAAGGGTTGATTTACGCCCTTGATCACAAAACGGGTGGCAATCACAGCACAATGTGCTGCTCTTGTTTGGGTGTCATTATCCTTCAATGGCACCCCAAACGTGCTGCAATTCCGCCCTTGTTCCCAAAACACAAGGCAATCACAGCACAACATGCTGCTGGTGTTTGGGTGTCATTATACTTCAATGGCACCCCAAAAGCTCTGCAATTCTGCCCTTGATCACAAAATACAAGACGATCCCAGCACAATGTGCTGCTGTTGTTTGGGTGTCATTATCCTTCAATGGCACCCCAAACACACTGCAATTCCGCACTTGATGACAAAACGTGTAGCAATCACAGCACAATGTGCTGCTGGTTTTTGGGTGTCATTATACTTCAATGGCACCCCAAACGTGCTGCAATTCCGCCCTTGATCCTAAAACGCAAGGCAATCACAGCACAAGGTGCTGCTCATGTTTCAGTGTTTTTATCCTTCAATGGCACCCCAAACATGCTGCAATTCCGCCCTTGTTCCCAAAACACAAGGCAATCACAGCACAACGTGCTGCTGGTGTTTGGATGCCTTTTTATCCTTCAATGGCACCCCAAACACACTGCAATTCCGCGCTTGATCCTATTTTTTTTTTTCAATTTTCTGTTTGAGAAGCTGCATTACCACACCTTTATAAAGACATGGGCTGCCCTGACGCAGTGTGCCTTAACACCTGATAACGAGTTGGGTTAACACATGTAAATAAATGCCACACATAAGGGTTGATTTACTAAAACTGGAGCTGTAGTGCTCATATGCTAACAAGAACATGCTGATAAGGGAAGAGTGACAGAGAGATGAGCTTATCAGTCTGCGGCTTTTCCTATCACAGGTTGGGGAAGGGGCACAACCTGAATGTAAGTACATGAATGTGACTTGGCATCAGCCTTCTCCTTACAGCAGATTTTAGATTGGGAAAGGGAGAAGCAGCACAAGGAGCCAATCAGTTGTGCCGCAGTGCTCATATGCTAACAAGGAGCATGCTGATAGGAAGAGAGAGGAGAGTGACAGAGAGATGAGCTTATCAATCTGCTGCTTCTCCTTCACTGTCCATTGACAGACTGGGTGAGGGGGGCAGGATCTGTAAGTGTTACTTAACAGAATGAACTGCACTTCTTTGACCCATTTGCAGCAGATAGCAGGCTGAAGTTCGCTGTCGGCTGATGTCACAGAACTATTCCAGGCTGGGGAAAGATAGCGACCATATGGCTGGGATCCGCCCAGAAGCCTGGACCGGCACCCGGCTCAGCCTTTCAGCGAGCCACTGAGAGCCTGAGCCAGCCGCTCCCTCTCCCTCCACAGCCCAGCACTCCAGTGAGCGAGGGAGGGGGACTCAGAGTACACAGTGATGACTGACAGTCACCAGCTCTCTGTTCACATTGCACTGAGAACCGAGCGTTCAGCGGTGTTTGATCGCTTGGTTCTCAGTCTTAGAGCTGGCGGGGAACAGATGCAGCATTAGACCGATACTGCATCCAGGACCAGGACAAGGGGTGGGCAGGAGGGAAAGCTGCCCTGGGCACTGTGATGTCATGTAAGGTGGGGAGGGGGGGCACCCCAAGAGATTGAGGGGGAGCGGATTTGTGTTGGGAGGAAATTTGGGGTCCTGCAGAAGATATGAATGGTTATGGGGGGGGGGATTTGGGGGGGGTGTGTTAGGAGTGGTAATTTGAGGGGATTTGTTTTGGGAGGGGAAGCACGACTTGTCCTGGGGGGGGGGATTTGGGGGGTTTGTGCTAGAAAAGGTGATATGGTAGAGGGGGTAAAGGATTTGTGCTAGGAGGGGAAATTTTTTCGGCGGGGGGAGGGGTTTTCTATTATAGATGATTGGGGGCTATTTTTGCTAGGAGGGTAACTTTTTTTGGGGGGGAGGATTTGTGCTAGGATGGGGATTTTTTTTTCGGGAGAGTGGGGATTTCTGTTATTATAGATGATTTGTGCTAGGATGGGGAATTGTGGAAGGGGAGTTTGTGCTGGAGGAGGGGGGATTGGAGTGGGGGGGGGGGTTGTGCTTGGAGAGGATATTTGAGGGGTAGATTTGTCATAGGTGCTCAATTTTTATAGGGGGGGGATTTTTACTGACACATAATGCTCATACATCTTGGGGGAGGGGGGTCGTAGTTTGCCATGTTCGCCCTGGGCTCTGGATGACCTTGTCCCAGCACTGGCTGCATCCACCTAGGTAAGTACGATTCTTTGAAAAAAAAAATTACCCAACTTCTCTTTTAACTGCAGAATAGACATTTGCGGTTTGTTTCGTTCCCAATTAAAAATTCAGACAAATTTTCATTTTTTAGAAATTCGGATATATCGGAATTTCTGAATTAGAACAGCACCGAATTGAACCCCTTCCTTACCGTGCCATAATAATATGACGCCGGCAGGAACCCTCCCTTCCTTCTGGGTGGATGTCATATGACTTCTTTTATTCCTGGCTGTCTAGGGGGCGCACGCGCGCCCGCGGCACCGCTCGTGACCCGGTGTGCGTGCCCGGCGGCCACGATGGCCGTCAGGCACTCGCGATTGCCCGCGATCATGGCAGGAGTGTGGATCTGTGTGTGTAAACACACAGATCCACCTCCTGTCAGAGGTGAGGAGACCGATGTGTGTTCCCAGTACAGAGGAACTCCTCCCCTTGTGAGTCCCCTCCCCCTACAGTTAGAATCACTCAATAGGGAACATATTAACCCCTTCAGCGCCCCCTAGTGTTAACCCCTTCCCTGCCAGTCACATTTACACAGTAATCAGTTCAGTTTTATAGCATTACTAGTAAAAAAAATAAAAAAAATAAAAATGCCATAAATCTATCCCCTATTTTGTAGACGCTATAACTTTTGCGCAAACCAATCAATATACGCTTATTGCGATTTTATTTTATTTTTTTACCAAAAGTATGTAGAAGAATACGTATCGGTCTAAACTGAGGAAACATTTTTTTTTTTTTTTTTTTTATTGTGATATTTATTAAATCAAAAAGTAAAAAATATTGTGTTTTTTTCAAAATTGTCGCTCTTCTTTTGTTTATAGCGCAAAAAATAAAAACCGCAGAGATGATCAAATACCACCAAATGAAAGCTCTATTTGTGGGGGAAGAAAACCCATAAAGATTTCATTTGGGTACAGTGTTGCATGACCGCGCAATTGTCATTCAAAGTGCAACAGCGCTGAAAACTAAAAATTGGTCTGGCAGGAAGGGGGTGAAAATGCCCTGATCGATTCGAAAAGTTTTCGAATCAATTTCGAAAATTTTTTGACTGAGAAAAGTTTTCAAATTCTAATAGCTTTCAAATTTGAATAGTTTTCCAATTTCCAAAGAGAATAAAATAGAGCAGAAAATAAAGGAATAAAATAGAGGAAAAAGAGAAAAAAAAACGTTTTTTTCTATTCTATTCCTTTATTTTCTATTCTATGTTATTCTCTTTGGAAATGGGAAAACTATTCAAATTTGAAAACTTTTTGAATTCGAAATTTTTTAATCAATTTTAAAATGAATAAACGAAACGAATTCCGAAAACGAATGAAACAGATTTAACTAAACAAATCTATGTTAATAACGAATCGAAACGAAACAAAACGATTTTTTTCGTTCTGCACATGTCTACTGCAGAAGAGAAAAATCCTGCTTTGCCAACTGGGGCTGTGCTGTGTAACAGAGCTGTGTAATCTGAGGACTGGATGGACAGAAATACAAATTGGTTGGCAGCCCTCGTACAGTGTGTAGGTCTATATAGCTAAATGGTTCAAGAAGAGACAATTTGAGACAGAAGACCCCTTTAATATATAGGACGCCCTGCTTACATACTGAAAATGTAAGAGAAATTAAAGAAAGAAAGAAAAAATAAATAAACTTTGCGCTGTGGTGACAATGTAGCAATCAAGGAATTAAAGGCCTTGGAGTCTGGAGACCGTCATCCCCAGATGAGTGGCAGCCTTGTACGTAGGCACGACGAGGTCCGCCCTACCCGCCTGCCTTCATCGGGGATTCTGCAGTGCAATTTAAAGCTCATTTTCTCTCTCTTGTTTTAAGCTCAAAACCTGATGAAGCATGGCCGCCACTGACAGCAAACAAAACAGGAAAAAAAATTAAAGCCTTCGAAAAATCTATAACAATATTAAAGATTTTCAGCCGACCAGCGAGACGTGCCCATCCGGACTCTGGTGTTTTCTCTTTCCTTCTGATTAGAGAGAGGAGCGTGTTGGTGTTCTGGAGAGAAGCAGAATATTATACTCAGAACCGTCTCCGTTGGGGAACGGAGGTCAATTATAGCCGGCAACACAACAGCCAAAATCAGCGATTGTTCCGGAAGAAGATCGCATTTTTAAATGAAAATTCCGAACTGGCCCCCTCCTGGGTGGTCCCACAAGAGAGCCAAAAGAGCAAAAAAATCTTCCATATTATAAATTGGATCCCTGGGCTGATCACAGTGGGCTCCCAAGGCTGCTTCGGACTAGGAAGTGCCGGGATTTGATATGTTCCATTTATTCTCATCATTAAAGATTTTTCTACACAATCGGTTGCATTTCTAGCTATGCTGTGTAGAGCCACGTTGTTCAATTTGTGGCCCAAGAACAAGATGCGCACCTTTGGTACTGTTTTGTGTCTCTTGGGTCCCAGCAGTCTCTAATGCAAGAGGGAGCATAAAACTGTAAATGGGTTGTAAGAGCAGTGGTCATTAGAAGTCTCTTGGGATATGTCTACAGTCTCCAACCACCCCTGTAGTATGTCCCCAGTCTCCAACCACTCATGCAGTATGTCCCCAGTCTCCAACCACTCCTGTATTTTGTCCCCATTCTCCAACCACCCCTGTAGTATGTCCCCAGTCTCCAACCACTCCTGCAGTATGTCCCCAGTCTCCAACCACTCCTGCAGTATGTCCCCAGTCTCCAACCACTCCTGCAGTATGTCCCCAGTCTCCAACCACTCCCATAGTAGGTCCCCAGTCTCCAACCACTCCCATAGTAGGTCCCCAGTCTCCAACCACTCCTGTATTATGTCCTCAGTCTCCAACCACTCCTGTAGTATGTCCTCAGTCTCCAACCACTCCTGTATTATGTCTCCAACTACTCCCATAGTAGGTCCCCAGTCTCCAACCACTCCTGTATTATGTCCTCAGTCTCCAACCACTCCTGTAGTAGGTCCCCAGTCTCCAACCACTCCTGTATTATGTCCTCAGTCTCCAACCACTCCCATAGTAGGTCCCCAGTCTTCAACCACTCCTGTACTATGTCCTCAGTCTCCAACCACTCCTGTAGTATGTCCTCAGTCTCCAACCACTCCTGTAGTATGTCCCCAGTCTCCAACCACTCCAGTATTATGTCTCCAACTACTCCTGTAGTATGTCCCCAGTCTCCAACCACTCCAGTATTATGTCTCCAACTACTCCTGTAGTATGTCCCCAGTCTCCAACCACTCCTGTAGTATGTCCTCAGTCTCCAACCACTCCTGTAGTATGTCCTCAGTCTCCAACCACTCCTGTAGTATGTCCCCAGTCTCCAACCACTCCAGTATTATGTCTCCAACTACTCCTGTAGTATGTCCCCAGTCTCCAACCACTCCCGTAATATGTCCTCAGTTTTCAACCACTCCTGTAGTATGTCCCTAATCTCCAACCACTCCTGTAGTATGTCCCTCATCTCCAACCACTCCTGCAGTATGTCCTGCAGTCTCTGGCCATCTCCTTTAATATGTCTGCAGTCTCTGACCATCTCCTGTTGCTTCTCTGTAGTCTCTGACCATCTCCTGTTGCTTGTTTGCAGTCTCTGACCATCACCTGTAGCTTGTTTGGAGTCTCTGGCCATCTCCTGTAATATGCTCACAGTCTCTGACCATCCCTGCAGTATGTCTGCAGTCTCTGACCATCTCCTGTTGTATGATTGCAGTCTCTGACCATCTCCTCTTGCATGTCTGTCATCTCTGACTGCCTTTTGTAGTATTTCTGCAGTCTTTGACCATCTCTGTAGTATTTCTGCAGTCACTGGACATCTCCTGTAGTATGTCTGCAGTCTGTGACCATCTCCTGTAGTATGTCTGCAGTCTGTTACCATCTCCTGTAGCCTGCCCCCAGTCTCTGCCGTGCCTATCTCCTGCAGTATGTCTGCAGTCTCTGTCCATCTCCCGTAGTATGTCTGTAGCCACTGACCATCTCCTGAAGAATGTTAGCAGTCTTTGTCCAACTCCTCTAGCTTGGCTGCAGTCTCTGACCATCTCCTGCAATATGTTCTCAGTCTCTGATCATTTCCTGAAGTATGTCCACAGTTATTGACCATCTATTGCAGTGTGTCCCCAGTCTCTGCCCATCTACTGTCCCATCATGTCCATTATGTCCCCAATATCTGATCTTCAGTCCTGTGACAGGGGTGTGATGCAAAATGTTTTGTCTATTCTTCTTTAGCTGGCCAACTCCTGGTGAGTTTGTCATCATTAGGGTGGACCAGTCTTTAACAAAAGAGCTAAGATTCATTCTAGAGGGGTCCTTCCTTTAGCCCTCCCTTGGCCCTCGGTCTCATGTATGCTGTGTCCCGGGCCATGTCCTGGGAACACAGCACCAACTTTATCTGAGCATTAATTGTGGGAATCAAAGTCATAAGTGGGTGGTCCCCTCATATTTAGAGGCGAGGTCGAACCGTGACCAACCAGCAAAGTGGGCATGATAGGCAAGCCATGTATATTTAGAGGCAGGTTCTGGGTGGAACCAACCTGTAAAGTGGGCATAATTTGGGTTTGACAGCTTAGAAAGCGGAAAGTTAATTCCGCACCATGGGACAAGTTCATGTGCTAGGTCTATTACTAAGACCTTAATGGTTTCAGCAGCAATTAGTATAAGACCAGCTGTGGCGTGTCGGCTCCTTGGAAAGTTTCATAGCCAGCAGAAAACAGCCACCCTTCCTATGGACCTGTTTTACAGGTGGGGTTTGTAGTCTGGTCTCCACTTCTGATTACCGTATATACTCGAGTATAAGCCGACCCGAATATAAGCCGAGGCACCTAATTTTACCACAAAAAACTGGGAAAACGTATTGACTTGAGTATAAGCCTAGGGTGTCATCTGCATGCCTCACTGTGCCTCACTGTGTCCATGTGCATGCCTCACTGTGTCCATGCCTCAATGTGCCCATGCCTCACTGTGCCCATGCCTCACTGTGCCCATGCCTCACTGTGTCCATGACTAGACTGACGTTTAACATGGGAGTCTATGGAAGGGGTGCCCGGCTTTGAAAAATCGGTGCTCCCCGGCCGTAGGTCCCCCAGACATGTGTGCCAAGTTTCGGGTCCAGGGGACCTACGACCGGCCGGTACTGGGTCCCCAAAATCACCGGAGAAATGACCGTTTAACATGGGAGTCTATGGAAGGGGTGCCCGGTTTGAAAAATCGGTGCTCCTCAGCCGTAGGTCCCCCGGACAACAAACTTGTAGAGGAAGAGTGGGGCTACATGTGTGCCAAGTTTGGGGTCCAGGGAACCTATAGCCAGCCGGTCTCCAAAGTCCGGGAGATCAGGCGCAAAAAGGTGACTCGAGTATAAGCCGAGGGGGGCATTTTCAGCACACAAAAAATGTGCTGAAAAACTCGGCTTATACTCGAGTATATACGGTAACCATTGCTATCCACACTAGTGAGGCATTGATAAGGTCAACAGCCCGGGGGTTTGCTATGCCATCTGGATTCAACCATGACACCTCCCATTCTTCAATCACTTTAACGACTCTTGTCCAACCTGTTGGTGTCCACTTATGTCCCACCAGTGGCCAGACCTATCTTATTATGTTCTTAACATTCCTCTTAATTCTTTTTCAAATAATTACCATTTTCTTGTGACATTTATGAAATTATGTGTTTTTTTTTTATTTTTTTCTTTCTATTTTATTTTTAATAAGCTCCTTAAAAGCAGCAGCTCATTAGCATAATCTTCTTCTTCGCTCAGCCGCCTCTAATTAAAATCATTCATCTGTGCTGGCTGGGCCCTCCTTCCTCGTTCCCTGCTATTCATTCCCAAATCTTCGCTCCGCTCTTTGTTCACATCATAGGCCCGTCTTCCCGGCGCATAAATAAAGGTGCGAGATTTCTTCTCCGGCTCGGCCTTTGATGTACCTCTGTGAGTCTTCGGAGGAACTCAATTAGACATTCTGTTCCAAGTAAAAGAAAAACTTTAAGACGTTTTAACAAACACTTTTTTTTTTGTTGTTGTTTTTAATGCCGTTGATCTGAAAAAAAAAAAAAACGCTTTGGCTTCGAAAGTTAAAAAGGCTTATATTAAAATACAGCTTACCTGTAAGAAAACATTGAAAACAATAAACTGTAGAGACAATAGAATAAACTCGACCCCGGCAACTGCAAAGAAAGGCGATTTATTTGATTGGTGATCCTCTGCCACTGTGTATCATAGATAATTGTCAATCTTTTTTAATAGAAAATAAAGTTTTCACCTTTAGTTTATCCTTTGTTAGCATACAAGAGAAGCACCGCTCTGACTGTGAAGCCTCTGGTGAGATAATAGAAGACCGACACAACTACTCCACGTGCTCAGGCTTGGGATGTCCTCCTTCCATGGGCACTCTAAGATACTTGAGAATAAGTGCTCCTGATCTCCTGCAGCATCTTTGCAACCGCTTCCTATCTACATCAGTGGCGGTGCGTCCATAAAGGACGCAGGAGCGCCGCCCCCTCTCTGCTGCACCCGTCAATCAACAATAGATAGATTCATGCATTTCCTGAATCTATCTGTTGTCGCCGCTGCAGCCCCCTATTCAGGTGTTGAGCGCAGGCCATCAGAATTACAGAGGTGGGGGTGTTTTGGAAGTGCCTGATTAGAGCCTGTGGGCTCTAATATGCTTCCAAATTGTTAAGCAGCTGATGCACTGCTGTGCGTTCGCTGTTTAAACAGTGCTGTGTTAGGGAATTGCTTCCCTAACACTGACCTGCCTCTCAGCCAATCAGGTGCACCGGGTCTGGTTACCGGTCACCTAATTGGCTGAAGCGACAGGCGCTGTGAATGGATGCCTATCAGGCGTCCAATCATAGCAGAGAAGACATTGAGGACTCGGAGGGAGCGTGGAGGATGGCACTGACTGGAGAAAGGTAAGTGCCGGGCGGGGGGGGGGGGCAAACTGGCTGCATTTGATGGGGAAATCTGGCATCATTTGATGGGGCAAACTGGCATCAGTTGATGGGACAAACTGGCGGCATTAGATGGGGCAAACTGGCGGCATTTGATGGGGCAAACTGGTGGCATTTGATGGGGCAAACTGGCATCATTTGATGGGGCAAACTGGTGGCGTTTGATGGGGCAAACTGGTGACATTTGATGGGGAAAACTGGCATCATTTGTTGGGGAAAACTGGCGGCATTTGATGGGGCAAACTGGCGGCTATTGATGGGGCAAACTGACCGAAATTGATGGGCACAGGGGCTGCGTTTGATGGGCACAGTGGCGGCAATTGATGGGCACAGTAGCTGCGTTTGATGGGCACAGTGGCTGCAATTGATGTTTTTGTTTTTTTTTCAGTTTGTTTGTGCCCTCCCAAAAATTTTGAGCACCAGCCGCCACTAATCTACATGGACTCCAAGGACTGCATTGCCTTTCTCAGGGTGGGTGTCCTGATGGTGATACCTGTGGACCATACCTGTGGTGCCCCCACTTTTTGTGCTTGGGAGCTTTCCAGGTTCTCTTTTAGTCTATGGTACCTGCGCACCATTCCCGTTGATAAAACCACTTGTAGTCTCCATTGGGAGCCCATGTGACAGGTGACAGTGCAAGAGTTGGGAAATAGGGACAGAGTGTTGTCACCCTAGAAGAAGAAATGCCTGAACAAGAACCTTCATGAAAGGATCACCAGGTATGTGGAACTTTGGTTGTTTTATTTGGGGGGGGCAGTGTCTCTACTGGGGGTTTCTCTCACTTCCTGTTCAAACAGGAAGTGGTGGCGATCTCTCCAGTAGGGGCACGGACTGAAACAAAACATTGCGTTTAGTAAAATAGGGAAGGGTTAGAAGCATTGTCAGGTCATTATTATTGTGTCTTCCTATCCCTGTGACAACCACTTATCTCATTTCCTATCCTGGTAATACAGGGACAGGAAGTGCAGTTAAAGTGGTTCTAAGGGCTCAAGGTTACCTTCATGCCTTCTAATAAACCTTCTCTGTACTGCAGCTCCCCCCTAATACTTACCAGAGCCCCATAGCGATCCAGCGATTTCCACAGAGCCTCAGATCTCCGGGGACTCTCCCTCCTCAATGGTTGAGCCATAGGCTCCCATTGCTGTCAATCACAGCCAGTGTGCCAATAAGGAAAGAGAGGTGGCGGGGCTGAGCCAGCCAGAGCTCAGTGTGTTAATGGACATGCAGAGTAGCAGGTCATGAGCAAGCCTGCTTGGGTGCCCCCATAGCAAGCTGCTTACTCTGGGGGCAGGATGGAGGGGCCAGGAGTGTGGGGCGGGGACCCAAGAAGAGGAGGATCGAGTCTGCTCCGTGCAAAACCACTGCACAGAGCAGGTAAGTATAACATGTTTGTTATTATTTTTTAAATACCTTTAATATCACTTTAAATCCCTCCAATAGGGTCGAAAACAATACTCTTCTCAAAACTAAGAAGGTTTTGGCTATAGTTAGACTTTAGTATAATGGGTATAAGTTTAGCAGTCTATAGTTGCTTATGGATCCCCCCATTCCCAGTATATCATCTGCAGTCCTACACCATATGACCAAAGGTTCATGGGCACCTGCCAAAAAAAGAACTTCACCCAAATTCTTGAGTTAAGTTGAATTTATTGAATTCTACTGTTAATGCTACAGTATGCAAAGACATTTTAGACCAGTTATTTTCCACCAGGGTTCTTTCAGAGGTTGCTAGTGGTTCCTTGAGCCATGGCTGATTGACCTCCCATTTGATGGTGCCTACATAGCCCCAGAGCCAATCCATTGCATTCTCTCTACTGACCACCAATGTAGTAGGCATTTACCCTATTGACTCCAATGGATTTGTTTTAGTAAAGGGTCCCCTAGACCAGTGTTTCTCAACTCCAGTCCTCAAGGCGCCCCAACAGGTCATGTTTTCAGGCTCTCCATTGTTTTGCACAGGTTATTTGATCAGTTTAACTGCTTTAGTAATTCCCACAGCTGTTTCATCTGAGGGAAATCCTGAAAACATGACCTGTTGGTGCGCCTTGAGGACTGGAGTTGAGAAACACTGCCCTAGACCACATAGAACATTATTTTAGGGGTTTCTCCAAGTTTGAGAAAGGTTGTCTGTGCTCTTCTATCCTTGTGGTAACAAAAGCCACCTCCATAAAGGAAAAATGTGATGTATTTTGTATTGAGGAACTCAAATGGCCTTCACAAAGAGCTGACCTCAACCTTACTGAACACCTTTTTTGGCGCAGGCTTTTTTTTTGGCTGGGGGGTGGTGTTGTGTGGCGGGGGGTAAGCTCACTTGCTGGTTGCTGCCTGGCTTACCAGTGCCCATCAATGCTGACCACTAAACTCACCTGCCTGACACACTGACCATTACACTGACCTACCTAACATACATACACTGACCTACCTATGTGACATACATACACTGACCTACCTACGTGACATACATACACTGACCTACCTACCTGACATACATACACTGACCTACTTACGTGACATACATACACTGACGGTAGTGACATATATACACTCACCTACCTGACATACATACACTCACCTATCTGACATACATACACTCACTTACCTCACATACATACACTCACCTACCTGACATACATACACTCACCTACCTTACATACACTGACCTACCTACCTGACATACATACACTGACCTACCTGACATACATACACTGACCTACCTGACATACATACACTCACCTACCTGACATACATACACTCACCTACCTGACATACACTGACCTACCTGACATACATACACTGACCTACCTGACCAGGAGACAGACTTCATGTGTCCTGCAGCAGCTCAGCTCAGCTCAGCCGTGGTGTGCGGCACGCCCAATGCCCGACATCACAGCAGGCAGCAAGTCGCCAGAGGAGAGGAGAGCTGCCTGCCCAAGCGCAAAGGGGGTGATGTGGCGCAGCTGGCGCATTGCAATTCCCGCCTTTTGGGGCCTGCAGTGCATATGATCGACGTCACATGTCCCGTGTTCCCGGCATTGGACCAGTGGGACGTCCATCATAGGCGCTGCAGGCTCCAGAAGGCGGGACCTGCTATGTCACTTGGCCGCACTCGGCGGCGCTCAACATCAGATCGGTCTCCGCTTGGCAGCTCGGGGCTAACAATAGAATGCTGCATGCCTGAGACCCGGGGCTTTTCGGGGACCCGTTCGGGACTCCAGCCCCCCCCCCTCCCGACGCCCCTGCTTGGACAGGAAATGTTTCCTCACCTTCACTGTTGCCTGTTGTAATTAAGATCTAGAAGATGACAACCATTCCACAGATCCACACTACTTTATGGAATCATTTCTGGGTGAAGAACGAGGATCATGTATCGGCAGCACCCTAATGTAGTGCAACAGTCATGGCTTTCAAAATTTATACACGTGCAATTACCCATCATACAAAACTGCAGAGCCTTACTTTTTTCTTTTTTTTTTGTTGTAAATTAAACTAGATTTGCGTTCAGTCAGTGAGGCAGAAGATTCTGAGAGCGGAGCCCTGTTATTGTCTCGTCTCTCTTCTGTCACCGAGCGGCAGCCAGGAGAGAGGTGGGTTGCGAAGGAAATATACTGCAAGATAAATTGCTGTGAAATTAAAGCCATCTTGTCATATTTAAGGACATCCACACTTTTACTAGAGAAATACAGTCAGGGAGGACACTTCCAGATACAGAAACGCACTGTTTAATCTCCCTTATGGTTTTTAGATGAAGTGGCCCTGTCATTAAAATTCACATTTTTCATTTATCAACAGAGGACCTGTTGTTATGGATTGCTTAATACTCAAATTCAATGACTATTTCTATTATGTACAAATATACATGCTACAATCTCCTTACTCAAATGCTGACTAGACACCCCCTCTAGGGTGACCACGTGTCCCGGATTGCCCGGGACAGTCCCGCATTTTGCAGGTCTGTCCCGGGCACTTTCATTCCAGGACAATACAGTGTCCCGGAATGAAACTGACACAGCCACCCCCCGGGCCAATCTGATGCCCCCAAAAAAGGGCGCCACATCACCGCTTAACTCACTGACAGTACTTGTCCTGGCCGGGAATGTCTGGAGGAGCACAATCCCACCCCCTGCTTGTGATTGGAGAAATCATAAATCCCGCCTCTTGTGTCCAATCACTGTGCTGTCATTCGTTACAGCACAAGCTGATTTTTGGGAAGGGGGGTGTCCCTGAATGGCAGTTTGGAAATGTAATCACCCTAACCCCCTTCCATCAAGACTGGATGGATCTGGCCACAAGACCCTAGATAAGAGATCACCCAATCCATGAATGACAACACGAAGCTACAACTGTGATGCTTATGCAAACAATGACTTATGCTTTAGGCCCCATGCACACGGGACGCTGGTAAACGCACGTTCAGAGGCAGTTGGACACTTTTTTCAACTGCCCCTGAACCCATTCAATGTTATCCTATGCGACCATGTACACTGTCTCGTTTATTGCCGTTTATGTGCAGTTGTGTTTAACCTCGTTTTTCTGAAAGCAAAAAAATGGGTTGAGACACAAAAATTTCCACGTTTCAGACGCAAAACGCGACTAAACGCGGGGTACCGGCATTTTGCCGCAATTTCGTTTATAAGCGTTTTTAAAGGTGACCTATTTTTTTTTTTACATTAGAAATCTCAAAAATTATGGCAAATGATGAAAAAACATTAAAAAAACCAAAACTGTAACTGCTTACACTGCAGGTGACATGGCAGGTGACGTGGCCAGGTGACATGGCAGGTGGACAATCCACAACTCGTGGCAAGTGATGTTGCAAGTGACACGCTAAATACAAGTACACTGCTGCTCTCTCAGCTGCTGCTACTCACTCTGGTCTCACAAAATGGCTGAAATGGTTAAATAATACTGTTTTTTGAGCTTAGGGAGGGTCTTATGATGTTTCTTAACTAAACGGTTATAGACGCAAACGCGGTAAAACGCAGCTAAACGCTGGTTTCAGCCTTTAAAAACATGCGTTCAGCAGAGTTTGCACCGGCGTCTTGTGTGCATGGGGCCTTACTATAAAAAGAGCTACCGTATAAACTTGAGTATAAGCCGAGTTTTTTAGCCCTTTTTTAGGGCTGAAAATACACCCCTCGGCTTATACTCGAGTCAGTACCTGAAAATCTTCTTAGACTGCTGGCGGCGTCTATTGTTTAAATATCGCGGCTTCCTCCGTTCCGTAATAGGCCTTTCCAGCAAACACTGTGTTGAGTGTTCCGCCTATCACGGAGGTCCTCTCATTCTCGGACTCCGTTTCCCAGCAGACACTGTGTTCAGTGTTCCGCCTATCATGGACGTTCTCGTGTCCGAGGATGAAAAGACGTCCGTGATTGGCGAACGGGACCAGGAGGAAGCCGCGATATTTAAACAATGGACGCTCGCAGTCTAAGAAGAATTTCAGGTACACTGACTCGGCACAGGGAGGCTGAAATGGACACAGTAAGGTTGGGCACAGTGAAATGGCAATGGGCACAGGGAGGCTGCAATGGGCACAGTGAGGTTGGGCACAGTGAGGTGGCAATGGGCACAGTAAGCTGGCAATGGGCACAGTAAGGTTGGGCACAGTGAGGTGGCAATGGGCACAGTAAGCTGGCAATGGGCACAGTAAGGTTGGGCACAGTGAGGTGGCAATGGGCACAGTAATCTGGCGATGGGCACAGTAAGGTTGGGCACAGTGAGGTGGCAATGGGCACAGTAAGCTGGCAATGGGCACAGTAAGGTTGGGCACAGTGAGGTGGCAATGGGCACAGTGAGGTTGCAATGGACACAATGAGGTTGGGCACAGTGAGGTGACAATGGGCGCAGTAAGCTGGCAATGGGCACAGTGAGGTTGCAATGGGCACAGTGAGGTTGGGCACAGTGAGGCGTACAAATGGGCACAGTGAAGCGTGCAAATGGGCATTGTTTACCCTCTTTGTTGACCCTCTTTGCGGCGTTTTGCGGGCGTTTTGGAGGTGCTACTCCATTGATTTCAATGGGCAGGGGCGCTATAGGAGCGGTATTTTTACCGCTCCTATCGCGCCACAAAGATGCGGCTTGCAGGAGTTTTTTTACCCACCGGCAAACGCACCGCTCCAGTGTGAAAGCCATCGGGCTTTCACACTGGATACAAAGTAGCGGCTTTTTCAGGGCGCTTTGCAGGCGCCTCAGTGTGAAAGGGACCTTACAGCTTCAACTCTTCTAGGAAGGCTGTCCACAAGGTTTAGGAGTGTGTCTATGGGAATGTTTGACCATTCTTCCAGAAGAGCATTTGTGAGGTCAGGCACTGATTTTGGACGAGAAGGCCTGTCTCGCAGTCTCCGCTCTAATTCATCCCAAAGGTGTTCTATTGCAGTGGTTCTCAATCCTGTCCTCAAGTACCCCCAACAGGCCATGTTTTGGGAATTTCTGTTAGAAGATAAAAATAGGATTTTTATAACAGCTTACCTGTAAAATCCTTTTCTTGGAGTACATCACGGGACACAGAGCGACATAGTCATTACTAATGGGTTATATAGATACCGTCAGGTGCTGGCACTGGCAACTTCCAAAACCGGAAGTACCCTCCCCTATATAAGCCCCTCCCATCCGGGAGCACCTCAGTTTTGTAGCAAAGCAATAAGTGTCCCCAAAGAGGGGTGGGAGCTCTGTGTCCCGTGATGTACTCCAAGAAAAGGATTTTACAGGTAAGCTGTTATAAAAATCCTATTTTCTTTTTCGTACATCACGGGACACAGAGCGACATAGTCATTACTAATGGGATGTCCTAAAGCAATGCCAAATGAGGGGGGGGATACACCATATATAAGCTGAGCGCTATCAGACATGAGGATCTTTTGCGGCCTGCAACACACTGCGCCCAAAGGCGACATCCTCCTGACTTCTAACGTCCACCTGGTAGAACCTAGTAAACGTGTGTACTGAAGACCATGTTGCGGCCTTACAGATTTGAGCCAGGGAGGCCTGGTGATGCACTGCCCATGAAGTTCCAACTGCTCTCGTGGAGTGCGCCCTAACTTTGAACGGAGGCGGTCTATTTCTCAAGCCATAGGCTTGTATTATGACCTGTCGAATCCACTTGGCTAAAGTAGATTTTGACGCTGCCTGACCCCTTCTGGGGCCTTCCGGCAGAATAAACAAAGTATCCGTTCTGCGAATCTGAGCAGTGGCTTTTAGATAAGCTTTAACTGCTCTTACTACATCCAAAGAATGCAATAACTTTTCCTCTACCGAAGTAGGTTTGGGGAAAAAAGAAGGAAGAACCACATCTTGGTTCAAATGAAACCTCGATACCACCTTAGGAAGAAAGGCTGGATGAGGACGTAACACTACTCTGTCCTTATGGATAACCAGATATGGCTCCTTACAGGACATAGCTGCTAATTCCGATACTCTTTTAGCCGAACAAATGGCTACTAGAAAAATCAATTTCCTGGTGAGAAGCACCAAGGAAATATGCTGTAATGGTTCAAATGGTTGTTTCTGTAGAACCGACAGAACCAAGTTTAGATCCCATGGACATATGGGAATATTAACCGGAGGACTAATACGCATCACTCCTTGTATAAAGGCTTTGACTAGTGAATGCGAAGCCAAGGGCCTTTGAAAAAATATTGACAAGGCCAAAATCTGACCCTTGATAGTACTCAAGGCAAGCTTCCTATCTACAGCCCATTGTAGGGAGTCCAGACTCCTACCTATTACGTACTTACGTGGATGCCATTTCTTGGCTTCACACCAGGCGATGTACGCCTTCCAGATTCTATAGTAGATCTGCCTGGATACCGGCTTCCTGGCATTGATCATGGTAGATACCACAGAATTAGAGAGCCCTCTCTTTTTTAGAATGTGGGCTTCAATAGCCAGGCCGTCAAACCTAGGGCTGGTAAGGAAGGGTGGTATATCGGTCCTTGCGAAAGCAGGTCCGGACGATGTGGGAGAGTCCAAGGACTCCCCACTGACATTTTACAATCTCCACGTACCACGCTCTTCGGGGCCACGCTGGAGCCACCAGAATCATTGGTTTCTTTTCTACCCTGATTCTGCGGAGTAATCGAGGTAACCATTGTGGCGGTGTGAATGCATATATCAGCTTGAACTGATCCCAAGGGAACACTAGGGCATCCGAGCCGCAAGCTAGGGGATCCCTTGTCCGAGAGACAAACCTGTCCCCCTTTGCGTTGAATCTGGATGCTAGAAGATCTACATCCGATGTTCCCCACCGCTGACATATTGTCCAGAAAACCTCGGGGTGAAGGGACCCTTCCTCTGGGCCTAATTGCTGGCGACTTAGAAAGTCCGCCTTCCACTTCTCCACTCCTGGAATGAATACCGCAGATATGGCTGGGACATATTTTTTCTGCCCATTTCAGGATGTAATTTACTTCCCTCTGGGCTGCACGACTCCTGGTGCCCCCCTGATGATTGATATATGCCACTGCTGTGGCATTGTCTGATTGAATTCTGACAGGGGACCCTTGGAGTTTGGATGTCCATGCTACTAGGGCATACCGGGCTGCTCGTATCTCTAAGAGATTGATGGGCAGGGCCTTTTCTGCATCCGACCATCTGCCCTGGAGAGACTATTGCTCCAGTACCGCTCCCCAGCCTATAAGGCTGGCATCTGTAGTGACCACCTCCCAAGAAATCGGACTGAAGGATTTCCTTTTTTCCAGATTCTGGGAAACCAACCACCAACGGAGGCTCTTGCGAACGGAAGGGGACAAGGACATTGTAAGTCTAGGCCTGAATTTTTTTGTTCCAGGCTGACAGTATGGCCCCTTGCAAATTCCTTGAATGGAATTGACCGTAGGGTACTGCTTCGAATGATGCCACCATTTTTCCCAGCAGCCTCATATACAGGCGTATGGACGGCTGTCTTTTTTGTACCCACTAAGTGGATCAAATCTTTCAAAGACAACACCTTTCCTCGAGGCAAGAATATTTTTCTCTGGCCTGAATCCAACCTTAGCCCCAAGTATTCCAGACTTTTGAATTTTTAGGGCTGACTTGTCTCGGTTGATAATCCAACCGTGAGATTCCAGATACTTGATTGTCTTGTGAACGACCACGTCTAGTTTTTTCACTGAGTGGTCTATCAGCAGCAAGTCATCCAGATATGCCATTATCATTACACCTTGTGTTCTTAGATTGGCCAATAAAGGGCCAGAATTTTTGTAAACACTCGTGGTGCTGTGGCCAAACCGAAGGGTAAGGCTCTGAACTGAAAATGGCGCGCTTCTACTGCAAAGCGTAGAAATTTTTGGTGGACTGGAAAGATGGGAATGTGCAAATAAGCATCTTTGATGTCGATCATGGCTAACCAATCCTCCCCTTGTAGGGCAGTGGCCACCGATCGGATCGACTCCATCGGAAAGACCTGATATACAGGAATTTGTATGGCCCTTTTAGAATTAATATGGGCCTCCCGTCCGCGTTTGCTTCGGGACTGTAAAGAGGTTTGAGTAAAACCCGAACCCTCATTCTTCCAGGGGAACCTCCATAATTACTCCTTGGAGCAATAGTTGTTCTAGTGCCAACAGGAGGGACTCTCTCTTCCGGGGATCCCTTGGCACGTTTGACCTCAAAAATGGGAAGGAGGAGAGTCTTTTAACTCCAAACTGTATCCCAAACCTACTGCGGAGAGCACCTATCTGTCTTGATCGTGTCCCGCCAGGTCTCTTGCGAACAACTGGAGTCCTCCCCCCACCCGACTGAGTGGGGGCTTCAATGAATTTAACTTTGGGGGAGGTTTTGTACCTCCCCTGACCCAGGGTTTCTCATTACCCTGCTACTGTCCCTGTTTTTTACCCCCGGGATTTGACCGAGGAGGCCGTCGGAACTGTTACACAGCCGATGCCCCAGGGACTGGAGAAGCAGGCCTCTTAAAGAGGGACCTCTAACTCTGCTTTTAACCGGCAAGAGCGTATTTTTACCGCTGGAAATTTTCTGGATATATTTGTCCAGGTTTTCCCTGAATAAGCGTTCACCATGAAATGGGACGCTAACCAGCCATTCTTTACAGGGAGCTTCAGCAGACCAGTTTTTGAGCCATAGGAGCCTACGCGTATGTACTATAGACAGCGTAAGGCGGGAGGCCTGATGGACTGAATCCTCTATGGCGTCAACCGCAAAGCCTAAGGCTCTAGGTAGATCAGCTAGGGCAAAGCCTGCTGATCTGTCAAGTCCCTCAAGACCTGTTTCAACTGATCCTTCACTGCTTAGCAGACCCCAATAGCTGCTACTGCTGGTTGTATCACCAAGCAGATTTTCATAAGGACTCCAATCTTTTATTTATTGGGTTCTTGAACATTTGGACATTATCCACTGGACATGTCAGTGATTTATACATACAAGAGATGGCTGCGTCCACTGTAGGGACCTTCCATTTTTTTTTTTTTTTTTTTTTTTTGATGAACTTATCCTCCATGGGATAGACCACCGGAAATCTCTTGGGGGAATAAATATTTTCTCAGGACATTCCCAATCCTGGTAAATGAGCCCTTTCAGTAAAGGGTGAAGTGGAAAAGAACAGACAGTCTGGGGGCTTCTAGCGACCCCAACGAGGATACAGTAGTGGTTGATGGTTCCGCAAGGTGCATTTTTAAATGCTGATCGGACCATGTTAGTCAGAGACTGAACCCATAATCTTTCAGCTTGAGATGCTGAGAAAAGGTTCCCCCACTGTTGATTCCTCTATAACAGAATCAACCTCATCCTGATCCCCTTCAGGCAGGTCGATCCCTGTATGGGACTGTTGCTCTGCTAACAGGCACTCTGAAGGAGGAGACGGAGATCGGGCGTGCTTTCCCTGACAGGGAGGCAGCGATAAATGTTGACAATCTCTCTCTAATCCTCCCAGAGCTGAGGAAAAAAACCTCCTCTGTTACATACACAGGAGCAGGTGACTGAGGACAGCCGCAGTACCAAGTACCCCTGCGGGGTCTCTACGGTCACTTACCTCTGAACTTCAGGGGAGACTGGTGCAGCAGAAGTATGCCCAAGATCCTCAGAGCCCGATGAGACCCTCTTCGCTTCCTGGAAGATTCAGTTCCGGAGCTTCTGGACGGCATATTCCTAAGCCTAAAGCTGAGGTATTCCAGCCGTAATACACCACTTTTACTGAGAATAGTCTAGCACAATTGCTGCTATATCACAGTTGGTGTCTACTAATGTGCCTTTCTAGGGGATGCCTGTATCAACCGCTTGCTGTATGCCTTTAAATGTTGCCAGCTCTGTCTCTGTACTTCATAGCCAGCTCACTACAATATTGTGTTTTTTTTTTTTTTTTAAACTGCTGGGACGCCCGCACATGCGCAGAAGCGCTGCGGCGCGCACAGAGCGTCATCCCCCAGGCTCCGCCCCCTTTCCCGGCTCACCTCTATATATAGAGGCGCGTGCACGCGCGCGGGCACGTGCGCCTTCGGCGCTAATTTCAAATATGGTAACAAGGGACAGGAGCCAGGGCCCCTCTTTGCCGCAGGCCGGGGGATGGACAAACACTGCAACATGGCAGAGGAAGCAGTTTCCTATAAGAGAACTCACCATCTGCCTGGACTTTGCTCTGCTGAGAAGAAGCTAGTCCACATGACAAGAAAACATTCCACAGCGGCCTCTAGTGGACAAACACAGGTACCGCAGTCTAATATATTAAAAAAAATTTTAGTAGTTACAGGCATGCACAGAATTTTGCGGGAATACCATTAGGTAACAGACAGAAAGACAAATTAGGCTTGGGGGTCCCCCAATAGAACCAAGTTCCTGGGGGCCCCCACTTACCTGTTCCCCGCCGCAGGACTTTGTTTGGTCCACAAAAGCCCAAACTTCACCTATCACGGCAGGCATTGTAATCAAACCTTCAGGGACCGGGTTCCCAAGGATTCCACTCCCCTGGACCTGTATAGCACCCTGCACAGAAAACATCTTGGTCGTGGGTATGACCAGAGCTCTGGATCCCAGGGTCCAGCTCTCCTAAGAGAAGCATTACAGGCAAAACCTTGCTCTTCTCTGCAAGGCCCGGGTACCGACCGTTTAGCTATGAAGCTTTTTTGGTCGGATGGGAGGGGCTTATATAGGGGAGGGTACTTCCGGTTTTGGAAGTTGCCAGTGCCAGCACCTGACGGTATCTATATAACCCATTAGTAATGACTATGTCGCTCTGTGTCCCGTGATGTACGAAAAAGAAATAGCTGTCCAAAATACCAAGCCATTGACTCTGATTTAAAGCACCTTTGCAAGATAAAGGAAAACCTGCAAACATGGCCTGTTGGAGGTACTTGAGGACAGGGTTAAGAACCACTGTTCTATCGGGTTGAGGTCAGGACTCAGGACTTTGTGCAGACCAGTCAGGTTCCTCCACCCCAAACTCGCTCATCCATGTCTTTATGGACCTTGCTTTGTGCACTGGTCCAAATGATGTGGTGGAGGGGGGATTATGGTGTGGGGCTGTTTTTCAGGGGTTGGGCTTGGCCCCTTAGTTCCAGTGAAGGGAACTCTTAAGGCGTCAGCATACCAAGACATTTCGGACAATTTTATGCTCCCAACTTTGTGAGAACAGTTTGGGGATGACCCCTTCCTGTTCCAACATGACTGCGCACCAGTGCACAAGGCATACAGTAGACACCAATCAGCTTCCATTTTTTTTTTTTGTCAAAGCTTAATTGAACAAGCTGAAGTTAGAAGCTGATTGGCTACCATGTATAGCTGCACCAGATTTTGCACCCTCCAGTTTTAGTAAATAATCCCCACTGCCTTGGTTATATTCATCTAACTGCAGTCTGCAGTGTTACTGCAGACAAGGACATTAAGCAATGGAGGGACCTTGCATGGTGTGCAGAGTTGCAGACTTTTTGCAGTTGAATCTTTCAAACTAACGTCAGTACGGACTTTTTAGGTTTCTTCATCATTGCCTATAAATTTTAATTTTAATATGTTAAAGGCTTATCTAGTTGAATAGTATCTGTTAGGAAAATTATGTTTTTTAAAGTGTTAGAAATAGTTAGACCTTACTGTCTTTGCAAAACTTGCAGGCCTCCTCCTGAGCCAAGCTCCATCTTGCAAAGTTCCTCCTTGACCTTGTATTAAATCCCGAGCCCTTGACGGTACCTACCGATTGAGCGTATCCTTTTCAGAAATCCTCCACTGCTGTAGGCTCCATTTAAATAGTGCACAAGTGTGCAGGAATATTAAAAAGGTCACTCCTGCTGAGTACAACTATCTAATAGTTCTGTGCTCACTGAACTGCCAAAGAAGGGGAGTGCAGAACGAGACAGTCCGCTCTCATAAGGTCAAAAGAATAGTATACCTGCGGCAGGCTGGTTTGTGGGCACCTTCCGATAATGTGCGCTAATTGCTACATGCAAAGTAATTTAAAGTACATGTAATGTAAAGTCAACCGCTAAATTCTCATATAAGCTTTAGCATGTTAATGTCAATTTAAATGTCATTTGCATTATTTTTTTAAAAGGTGGCTTTAATTCAAAAGAAGACCTGGTGATCCTGCCATGAAAGTCAATTTTTTCGGCATTTCCTTCTCTGGGGTGACAGCCAGGGCCGGCGCCACTTATAGGCAAGGTAGGCGCCAGCCTAGAGTGCACATCAGATGGGGGCGCCTTCACCTTTGCCTTCTGTGCCCTGAAGGACCAGGGCAGCACAAAAATAGCCGCTCCTGCCCGCGAACAGTTCACCAGATCCACACTTTAGGAAGCTGAGTGGCATACACACTTGTCCCAGCTCCCGGTACCTGTGCAAGGGCATTGTGTAGTCCAGTGATCGCGAACCTTGGCACGCAAGATGTTTTGGAACTACATTTCCCATGATGCCCATGCACTCTGCAGTGTAGTGGAACATCATTCATGGGAAATGTAGTTCCAATGTTAAGCGTGAAAAATCCGCGCTACCCCCATATGTATAAAAAGTGCATGTAGTGCAACAAGTTTGCGTGGGTGCTAAGAGATGGTGCAAACTGCAATAGAGCAATAAAAAAATTACTTCTTAACAGTAATACTAATTGATATTAAAGTGACAGTGCTGCAACTATAAAGATAACTGGAATATACAAATCTTCCTCCTTTGTTTCCAAGCTGCAAACACAGGATACTAAAAGTGCAAAGTGGCCGCTTACCAGATAGGTTGGATCTCTATAACGGAGATCTTATGAGCTCAGTATCAAAAGATATTATCCTGGTAACAGCAGCGATCTGGTCAACCTTCCATCACTGAATCCACTGGTCAGCTGGGTGTGTGTTTAAAAAAAATCCTTCACCGTCTCAGTGCAAGTGGAATGGTTCATGCAGCAATACAAGGGACCATATGTATGAAGAGGAAAGATAAAAAACACTTTATGGTGCAGTACTTTGATAAAAAATTGTACCCTTTAATCGAATAGCTGGCAACTGACATCAAACAAGTTTTTAAAGCGTAGTTTAAAAAACAGAAATTCACACAGCCGTGGCTCAGGCAAACACAGCTGTGGGTGTGGTAATGTCAGGATCTCTGGCTCCGCCCGACGCTGCGTTTCTCGGTATGAGGCGTCTACTGGGAAAATATTTTTCATCATTTTTTGCACTGTGTTTGGCAATATTTTAGGTTGCGCATCTATTTTTACTTTTTTACAAATGTAGTTCCAAAACATCTTGGATGCCAAAGTTCGCCATCACTGATGTAGTCCAACCGTCCCACCGCCTTGTAGATCATTGCGGCCCTGGCATAGACCCCCACACCGCCCAGTGTGAAGGACGCCCGGGTCTCCTGGTCCAGCTCCCGTTCATAGAAACAAAAAAACCCCCTCAGCAGGATGGGACTTTATAAGTGACTGAAAAAAACAATAGAAATAGAGTAAAAATTTCTTTATTCAGTATTCACAATTGATTAAAAGATATATAGTTACAAATCATATAAAGTGTTACATATCCATATGGTTGGTTGATGAATGTGGATACATATGAAAATAGCTCTTATAACTTGACCCAACGTTTCTGGCACAAGAGCCCCTCTTCAGGGGTTTTATTCAAGCATATAGAGCCAGTCATCTGGTGAAACATATATATCATATTAGTACAAAAATACTATTTTAAATAAGAAATTCTGTACAGACCCCCACACCGCCCAGTGGGATGGACGCACGGGTCTCCTGGTCCAGCTCCCGGTCATAGTGCATCATGCACGACTCGATGACGGAGTCGTCTCGGCTGAGGTGGGTGTACCTGTAAGCACTGAGCGCGGGGCACTGGGAGACGTGATAGAGCATGTATGCCACCCCAGCCAGACCCCCCCCCCGTACAGGCCACCCTCCTGGCTGCCCTGGGCAGGCAGCTGCTGGACGATGCTGTCTGTGGCCCTGATCACAGCCCCCTCGTCACTGCCCTGGCTAGACACCAGGCTGCCCTTATAGTCGGAGATGCAGTTGGGGAAGCAGTGCTTGTTCTCCATCTGATGAGGACTGAGATCCTGCATGATGGACCACCTCTATTTTCAATGTTCCTGGGGGAAGACAGGGACACAATCAGACAGCCGGGGGGCCTGCTGGAGAGCAATGGAGCTGTCAGAGCCTGGACAGCATTGGACATGCTGGAGCAGGGAGGAGCGAACACATAGAATGGGGGTGCTGGATGGACGGGGTGGAGGGGGGGTGGGGGCAGCAAAAAGCATGTTCGCCTAAGTAGACAAAAATCCTTGCACCAGCCCTCAGTTGAGCTTCTGAGCCGTCACCCCGTCACATGCACTTCTGAAGGAGGCTACAATTGGCTTTTTCCACAGGAAAAATACTTAAAGCAGAACTCAAGGTATTATGTTTTTTGTAGACATATATTAGCTCAGCTGGGCTCATTGTAAATCATTGACCATATCGTGGGCACAACATGTCAGGACGAAGTACTGCTTCAATCTTTACATTTCCTGAGAAATGCCATCCATATGCAGACAGAAGGTAGCTGCTAAGAGGCCACAAGGGACTAGCAACAAAGGATAAGAAAAAAAGGTAAAAACAAGTATTGTTTTTGATATACTGTAAAGCCTCGTACACACGACCGGTTTTCTCTGGAAGAAAACTGCTGGGAGAGCTTTTTGCTGAGAAAACCGTTTGTGTGTATGGTTTCTCATCGGGAAAACTGCCGCGAATCTCGACGAGAAAAATAGAGCTCTCTATTTTTCTCGTCAGGATTCTTGGCAGAGAAAACCGGTCGTCTGTATGCTTACCTGTCCGAGGTAAACCCGCGCATGCTCGAAAAGACATTGACGCATGCGTGGTAGCATACAAGGTTAGTGTGGGGTGTAGCAAGATGGCGGCGACGGCATCGAATGTGACGAGTGCCGGCTCATCGTAGTCGATGACGTCACCGCGTTCTTGCCATTCAAAAGAATGGCGGTTCTTTTGAATGGCCGTCAGTACACAGGGCTTGGTAAGACAAGCTTGCCAGGAATCCCGTCGAGAAAACCAAAGTTTTTTTCTTCTGACGGGATTCCCACCCGTGTGCACAGCTTTAGGCGTTCCTAATCCTCTTGTCCTGAATTGTATTGTAACTCGATTGTCTCCCTTTATATTGTAAAGAGCTGCACAAACCGTTGGCAGTATATAAATCCTTTAAAATCGTAATTATATAAAAATATTCAGCAAATGTAATGTCATGCAGTTAGCGTCTGCATCTATGTTATTTAAAATAAAATAAAATAGTTCTTTAAAATGGATAAAATTTCATAGTCATCAACCACGTTCCTGTGTTAATTTCCTCTTTGACTTAATCATTCTTGTTGCTTTTAAAAAAAATGGTGCAACCCATTTTCATTTTTTCCTGAAGCCGTCTTCCTGGGAGTTTATAGATATATTAATTATTACAGCAGCGTGATGTTTCCATAGGGAGAAAAACACTCAATTAACGTAATTCCAGGCGTCGTTCCACCTGGCTTTCTAACGTTCTACGAGTTGTAGAAAGCAATGGAAAGCCATGAGCTCACATCGCCGGAAACGGTTTAAAAGCTGCTGACAATGTTACCCTCAATGCCGTTGACCTCCACAGAGAATCGAACATTTTAATCAGCACTTGCCTATCCTGTAATGTGGCTCTGGCTCAATACCTTGTAGGAGAGGGGCCTTCTGCTCAGCTCAGGAGTGTTCCTCTCGATCCCCATAGAAGGCGTTAGTTTGGAAAACATTTTCAGACCTACCAAGCATTTCACTGGAAGGGATTCAACACGCTCGTCGCCCACGGTTTTCACTCAGACTCTAACGCTCTGGGTGTGTTACAATCTCTGTACACTATCTTTGGACAGCTCGTCCATGCCCGGAGTGTGCATTGGTCTTCCCACCTTTTTTACATAATCTGGTGGGTCGACTGAATGATACCTGAAAAAATCTCCTTTTTTTGCTTACCAGCAGACTGTGCTTTGTTTTACACCGTTGTCTACTACTGTGACTTTACTATCCTGACTGGCTATCTACTCTAGATACATTGCCAGCACCTTGGTACCTAGGCTCGTGTTATACTATTCCAACACGACCTCCTACCACCATGCTACTGAAGAAGCGTAATGATATGCGTAACATGTGGAGCAAGAAAGTTCTTCTGCATTTGGACCCATTTTAAGGCTATTCACTTCACATCTGTATTGTTCAACTGTTATGCCGCGTACACACGATCAGTTTTACCGATGTAAACAGTCCGATGGACTTTTCTCATCAGACAATCCGATCGTGTGTGGGCCCCATTGGTCTTTTTTCCATCGGTGAGAAAAAATAGAACATGTTTTAAATTTATCCGATGGGAGAAAAAACGATAGCAAATTCCGATCGTCTGTGTGGAACTCCATCGGACAAAAAACCCACGCATGCTCAGAATCAAGTCGACGCATGCTCAGAAGCATTGAACTTCATTTTTCTCGGCTTGTCGGAGTGTTCTATGTCACGGCGTTTGGAACGGACGGATTTTTGACTGATGGTGTGTAGGCAAGACTGATGGAAGTCAGCTTCATCGGATTTCCGATGGAAAAATCCATCGGATTAGAATCCATAGGACATCCGATAGTGTGTACAGGGCTTTACTGTTTTTTGAATATGTACCTTACACTTTTGAGTTCAATCACCAAAATAACTAATTGTTGGAAGTGATATGAGAGCATTATTTTGGGCCATGTACTAATTATAATTATACAAACAGTCTTAAATGTACTATTATTTTTATATATTTCTACAATTAAAACCTCTAGATTTTTACATGAAGAAGCCAAGTGCCGTTTAAAGTCCAATTTCTTAGCGTAATCAGTGTCCTACCAAGCATTTACCCTGAATTCTCATAATACAGTATTATTATAATGTTTTCTGAAAACTCCAAAGTCACTTTACACTTTACTTCCAGGTATCGCAGCTCCGGCGCTGTGATTGGCCGGAGCCGCGATGACATCACTCCCGCGAATGCGCGCGGGACCCGCCGGTAACGGCACAGTCACTGAAAGCAATGCCATTGCCTCAGTGCTCATGCTCCGATTACATCGGCACATGCAAATACAGGAGATAGCTCCTAAACCATTCAGGTTTAGGAGATATCCTGGGTAGCTACAGGTAAGCCTTATTATAGGCTTACCTGTAGCAAAAAGTGTTTGTAAGGGTTTACAACCACTTTAACTTTTTAATTTTGTCAACAACCTATACGCTTTAGTCTAAAGTTCATGGGCATCTTATGACCATTACCCTCTCAGTAAATTTAATAAAACTTCATTGTGACACATCCAATAATCTATACATAGAAAATCGTAGAGACTCTATGGCTTAGAAAGGTGGACATGAGGCAACTTTAGTATTAAAAAAGTTATTTTATTTCTCCAATATTTTTTAAATATTCACATTAAAAGCAAATAGCAACACCCTCTATACATAGGAAGATCAGTACTAGAGTGATACCCAACCCAGAAATGGATATATGTGATTAGCATAAAGTATTGTAGGGCAGTATATATACCGTGTGTATATATATATATATATATGTATATATATATATATATATATATATATATATTGTGACAGCAGGAAGGTAAAGTCACCTGGTTGCATCCAGGGGGGTAGATATATTTCGCCCAGATTCAGGCTTTACGCCGACTTATACAACTAGGTGGAGAGTTGTATAAGCCCAGCTGAGGCTAGTGGGCTCATGGATGACTCATACCTCTAGGGAGAGTGTGGGGCGTCGTGCAGACAGGGAGTTGATGAGACCAGCTGAAGCTTGTCAGCTCATTTAGGCCTCTATAAGAACTCCCAGATTCATTAGGTGTTAGCTCATGCCTGGAACCAGACCTGTGTGGACTGTCTAGGGAGAGTGAACCCCTGTGCGGTGAGACAAAGCCTGTGTGGCTATTTGCTTGGACATTTAAAACCAGGGACTTAGGGACTTGGACAGCACTAGGCTGATCCCAGTTGTTAGTTAGGAAACCTGTATGTTTAGTCAGAGGTCAAGTTGACCAGGATTTATTTTATTTATGTTTCTTTTGCTTTGCTGTGTTTTGTCACTGTAAATAGAAAATAAACCGCACCTTTTTGATTTTGAAAACCACAACCTCCGTGTGCTGGGCCTGTTTTTGTGTGGGGAGCCCATCCCGGGGGTCACACACACCCGCTGCCGAGCTAACCCCCTCACAGTTGGTGGAGAACCAGTGGCAGTTTTTTTTTAAGCCAGCATGGAGGAGATACTGAAACAGCTGGCTCTAGCAAATGCCAATCAACAGCAGACAAATGCAGGTTTGCAAAGGAGCCTTGCAGCCCAGCAGCAAGCTCACCAACAGAGTCTGGAAGCTCAGCAACAAGCCCAGCAGCAATCTGAGGCCCGCTTCATAGACCTGTTACAGAAGCAAGAGCAGAGACTACAACAAATGGAAGCAGTAATGCAGCAACGTCCGCAGACCAGTGAGGAAAGCCGTCCCACTAATACCGCGTCCTTTGGGGTGAGTCGTTTATTGACAAAAATGACTGGAGAGGATGATCCAGAGGTATTTTTGACCACATTTGAAAGGACCGCTGAAAGAGAAAAGTGGCCTGAGGAGCAGTGGGCTGGACTGGTGGCTCCTCTGTTAACTGGTGAATCGCAGAAAGCTTACTATGACCTAGAGCCTAACCAAGCAAAAGACTATGTGATGCTAAAAGCTGAAATTTTGGCAAGGCTGGGTGTCACCCAGGCTGTCCGGGCTCAGCGTGTGCATAACTGGACTTTCCAGCTTGGAAAACCCCCCAGGTCTCAAATGTATGATCTCATTCACCTGAGCAGAAAGTGGCTACAGCCAGAGACTTTGTCCGCACCAAAGATTGTGGAACGTGTTGTAATGGATCGGTTTTTGAGAGCTCTTCCTACTGCCATCCAAAAGTGGGTAAGCCATGGAGACCCAGAGACGGCCGATGGTCTTGTGGATCGTGTGGAGAAATACTTGGCTACAGAGAACCTGACGGCCTCTTCCAGAGACACTCGGACTTTCCACCCTAAGACCAGACCATCCCCAGGGGCAGATAAGAGGATTCCAAGGGGTGAGGGTGGAGAGAGTGAGAGGGTGGGAGCTCTACCCCAAGTTTGGCGAGAACAGCCTGGGAAATCAGCGGCTCAAGAGGCGGCAAGAAGGATCGTTTGCTACCGCTGCCGGCAAGCGGGACATATTGCAGCCAATTGCCCGGTTGTGGAGGAACCCATGCAGTGTGACTTTCTGACGGGCAGACGTCAGTCGCTGTGTGCGACAGTCGCATGCACTGCCATTCGAGGAACTGAGAAACATTTATGCAAAATGTGTGTTAATGGTAGAAATGTTGTGGTATTGCTGGATTCAGGTAGCCTTGTGACCCTGATAAAGGCTGAATTAGTTAAAACAGAGGTCATCTGGGGACAGAGAAAACCCGAGAGAGGGTATTACAGAGATTCTATTGGCCTGGGGTGATGAAGGACATAGAAAATTATTGTTCCTCCTGCCCTGTGTGTCAGAGGTCGGCCCCGATGCCACATTTCCGTAGCCCGCTGGTCCCTCTACCCATCATTGAGGTCCCGTTTGAGAGAATCGCAATGGATTTGGTAGGTCCTATAATCAAGTCCGCTAGGGGGCACCAGTACATATTGGTTATAATGGACTATGCCACCCGTTATCCAGAAGCGATCCCTCTCAGAAATACCTCGGCCAAAACCATAGCCAAAGAGCTATCTCTTGTTTTTAGCCGGGTGGGTATTTGTAAAGAACTGCTTACGGACCAAGGTACACCCTTTATGTCCCGGGTTATGAAAGAGCTGTGTAAATTGTTCAAAGTGACGCAATTGCGTACATCTGTGTATCACCCCCAAACCGATGGGCTGGTTGAAAGATTCAACAAAACCCTAAAACAAATGTTGAAGAAAGTGGTGGATAGAGATGGAAAGGATTGGGACTGTCTACTTCCTTATTTGATGTTTGCTATTAGGGAGGTGCCCCAATCCTCTACGGGATTCTCCCCCTTTGAGTTACTGTATGGGAGACACCCAAGAGGGCTGTTGGATATTGCCAAGGAAACTTGGGAAAGTGAGAGTTCTCCCCACAGGAGTGTGATTGAGCATGTCGCCCTGATGCAAGACCGAATTGCACAGGTAATGCCCATCGTGAAGGAACATTTGGCCCAAGCGCAGTTAGCACAGCAGAGAGTGTACAACCGTGGAGCCAAGACCCGTACCTTTTCCCCGGGGGATAGGATACTGGTACTTGTCCCTACGGTTGAAAGTAAATTCCTTGCCAAATGGCAAGGCCCCTATGAGATAATGGAAAAAGTGAGCGAAGTGAATTACAAGGTCAGACAACCAGGAAGGCGAAAGCCCGAACAGATCTATCACGTTAATCTGTTGAAAGCCTGGAGGGATAGAGAGTCCCTAGTCGCAGACACTTGGTCACCAGCTCAAACTGGTTGCGTGATTCCTGAGGTTGGAATAGCAGCCACCTTGTCACAACCCCAACAACAGGAGGTTAAGGAGTTTGTGCTTCGCAACAAGGAGGTATTCTCTGAGCTGCCGGGACAAACATCTGGGGTAGAGCATGACATCATTACCCCGCCCGGTGAAAGGGTGAAGTTAAAACCCTATCGGATCCCAGAGGCCCGACGGGAGGCAATACGGGAGGAAGTACAGAAAATGCTGAACTTAGGGGTGATAGAGGAGTCCCAAAGTGATTGGTCTAGTCCCATTGTGTTGGTGCCTAAACCGGATGGGAGCTGGCGATTTTGTAACGATTTTCGTCAGTTGAACAAAGTTACAAAATTTGACACCTACCCCATGCCACGTATAGATGAGTTGATCGACCGGCTGGGAACAGCCCGATACATGACGACTCTTGACCTCACAAAAGGGTATTGGCAAATCCCCCTGGCCAAGTCGGCCAAAGAGAAAACCGCATTTGTAATCCCAGACGGGGCGTTCCAATATAAAAGAATGCCGTTCGGGTTACAGAATGCGCCGGCCACATTCCAGCGGAAAATGGACCAGATGCTGAGGCCCCATCGGAAGTATGCTGCGGCTTACCTGGAGGACGTAATTGTCCATAGCACAGATTGGGCCTCACATCTGCCAAAAGTGCAAGCAGTCCTGGACTCTGTTCGGGAAGCGGGGTTTACGGCTAACCCCAAGAAGTGTACCATTGGGCAAGAGGAGGCCAAATATCTTGGGTACACCATTGGGAGGGGAGTAATAAAACCCCAACTCAACAAAGTCGAGGCCATCCAGAGTTGGCCACGTCCCAACAGCAAGAAGCAGGTACGAGCCTTTCTGGGAATCGCTGGGTATTATCGGCGATTCATTCCCCACTTTGCTTCTAAGGCTGTGCCCCTAACCAACCTGACGAAGGGGAAAGGGTCGGTCATGATTAAATGGACCCCCGAGGCTGAGGCAGCATTCCAATTCTTGAAACAAGCCTTATGTAGCCAGCCAGTGTTGTACTCACCCGACTTCTCTAAAGACTTTGTCGTACAAAGTGATGCGTCAGATGTGGGGTTAGGAGCAGTATTGTCCCAGGTCTGGAACGGGGAAGAGCACCCAGTCATTTACCTCAGCAGGAAGTTGAAGTCCCATGAGGTAAATTACGCCACCGTTGAAAAGGAGTGTTTAGCGGTGAAGTGGGCTCTAGATTCCCTTCGGTACTACCTGCTAGGTAGGCACTTTGACATGGTTACGGATCACGCTCCGTTAAAGTGGATGGCTCAAAACAAGGAAACAAATAGAAGAGTGAATAGGTGGTTCCTGGCCCTCCAGGAATTCAACTTCACAGTAAAGCATCGCCCTGGCGTTCAAATGGGGAATGTGGATGCTTTGTCTCGAGTACATGAATGCCTGATTGCTGGTGTTCCAACCCCGAGGTTAAAACAAGAGGGGGGGGGGTATGTGACAGCAGGAAGGTAAAGTCACCTGGTTGCATCCAGGGGGGTAGATATATTTCGCCCAGATTCAGGCTTTACGCCGACTTATACAACTAGGTGGAGAGTTGTATAAGCCCAGCTGAGGCTAGTGGGCTCATGGATGACTCATACCTCTAGGGAGAGTGTGGGGCGTCGTGCAGACAGGGAGTTGATGAGACCAGCTGAAGCTTGTCAGCTCATTTAGGCCTCTATAAGAACTCCCAGATTCATTAGGTGTTAGCTCATGCCTGGAACCAGACCTGTGTGGACTGTCTAGGGAGAGTGAACCCCTGTGCGGTGAGACAAAGCCTGTGTGGCTATTTGCTTGGACATTTAAAACCAGGGACTTAGGGACTAGGACAGCACTAGGCTGATCCCAGTTGTTAGTTAGGAAACCTGTATGTTTAGTCAGAGGTCAAGTTGACCAGGATTTATTTTATTTATGTTTCTTTTGCTTTGCTGTGTTTTGTCACTGTAAATAGAAAATAAACCGCACCTTTTTGATTTTGAAAACCACAACCTCCGTGTGCTGGGCCTGTTTTTGTGTGGGGAGCCCATCCCGGGGGTCACACACACCCGCTGCCGAGCTAACCCCCTCACAATATATATATATAGTTAGTTAGCTACATAGTAGGTAGGGTTTAATAAAGACAAAAATCCATCCAGTTCAACCTGTGTACGTGTGTCAGTGTCAATAATCATTTCCAAAATCCCTGTATGTTGTGATCTTTAAGATGCACATCCAAGAGTCTTTTAAAAATATCAATACTCCCCACTGACACCACCAATTGTGGAAGAGCGTTCCACCGCCTTATCACCCTGATAGTGAAAAACCCCCTACGCAGCTTAAAGCGTTTGTTACCCTAAAAAAATATATTAAAAAAATGGATTCTGTTCCTTTAAAGCATGTTATACAGCACAGTGCTTGTGCCTTGTAATTTGGCCCCCTGTAACACCTGAAATACCTGGCTGACCCTGCCAGTTTCTGCCCCCCCCCCTCTGTAAACTGACCACAGTATATCATGGCTACTGAGCCCTAACACCGTGGTCAGTTTGCGTGCCTCCGTCATCCGCAGCTCTCCTATCCTGTCCTCCTCTGTCCTCTCTTCCCCTCCCTCCCTGCCTGTCATCTCTGTGTCCGTGCCCGCCCCCTCCCGTCCTGCTGCTAAAAATTACAGTTCGCAAGTCACAATAGCCTCTCTGTTTAATAATGTAATCTTCCCCAGTGTCTGTGTTTTATAAAAAAAAAAAAAAGCTACATACCTCGTTTCAGATCGCTCACATGACCAGCTGCCCTAGAGGAAGCAGCACCAGGATATCACTGTATGTAGCACAAACTCCAGTGATTTTCAGCATCCATAGTGAACCTCTGAAAATCAGATATGGAAACTTACATTGAGCCAAGCTGGACCAATAGTAGTTTGGAACAAAAAACATTTCTGGAGTTCTGCTGTAGGCAATGTTTGCCAGGTTTTTGGTTCCGTATAGCTTCCAATTCACTTGCAGAGTAAGTCCAACCTGATTTTTCAGAGTCACTGGCCCCACATAAATTACTTTTAGCATTCTTTCAGAATGTTGATGCTAAATCAAGAGCTGCAGCTGCCAACTGTAACAGCATTTTGTTAACCTTCTAAAGCAGGGGTCTCCAAACTGCGACCCATAAGCCAGATGTGGCCCCTTGCTTGCCCTTTTTCCGGCCCTTGGGGCACTTTTCCTTCCACTGATACGAGGCACTATTCCTTCTCCAGAGATGGGGAACTAATTCTCCCACTGACCTAAATTATGTATTTTTTTTTCCTTCCATTGATCACCGAGCCTATGGCATTGTTTACGCTCCCTGGCCACAGTCCGGCCCCCTTAAAGTTTGAAGAGCAATAAACTTGCCCTTTGTTTTGAAAGTATGGATACCCCTGTTCTAAAGGATGTTCAGTACAGCTTCCCCATTCTCTCCATACAGATTGGGGCTCATTAGACCTCGCTATCATCACACACCTGACTTTAACACCTTTATAAGTGGAAACGTAAATATGGCGTCCCCCCATACCCTTTGTGAGTATAACAACCTTCACTCTTCTAGGAGGACTTTCCGCAGAATTTTTGAGTGGCTCTGTGGTAACTTGTGTCCATTTAGCCAAAAGATCATTTGTGAAATCAGGTAATGATGTTGGATGAAAAGACTTGGCCTGCAGTCATCCCAATGCAGCCCAATTAATCCCAAAGGTGTTCAATTGGGTTGAAGTCAGTCTTCTGTGAAGAGTACTGAAGTTCCTTCACAGCAAACTCATCCAACCATGTCTTTAGAGCTGGCTTTGTACACAGTCATACTGGAACAGGAAAGGGTCTTTCCCAAAATGTTTCCACAAGGCTGGAAGAGCACGATTGTCTAAAATATCTTTGTTTGCTTTAGTATTAACAGTTCCCTCCACTGGAAACAACTGAACTCAATCTCTTGGAGGACTGTCCTTATATATTTTCCATATAGGTAGGTGTGATCAGGGCCATCTTAATGCAAGGGCACTCCTGGGCACTGCCCAGGGGCCCCAGGTACATGGGGGCCCACAATAATCTTGCATTACATCATGCTTGCCAACTGTCCCCGATTTGCTGGGACAGTCACACTTTTTACTAAACGGTCCCAGAACCTATACTATGCCCTCCTGACCCCCCCCCCTGTACCGTGCCCTTCTGCATTCCCCCGTGTACTGTGCCCTTTGTGTTGACTATACTTTGGAATGGAATGTCTTCCTTTTGTAGAATAGATTTTATTGAAAGTACTAATGAATATATGTTTAATTCTATCAACTATTTATACTTTATTTCTTGAAAAGGGGTGTGTAAATTGGGGCAAGCTAGTAGGGGACCCCAATAGCGCATTACTTTGCCCAGGGGCCCATGATGCTATTAAGACGGCCCTGGTTGTGATAGTCAGGTGGTCACAAACATCAAACTATATAATTTATAACTGATCCTGGGCAAAGCAGCTTATCTCCATAGTGCTTATCACATTTTTCATTACTGCTTGTTGCAGTAACCTGAAGAACTAAACCAATCCTGGAAGGTTTTTCACTGTCAGAGTGGAAAATTTCATCCCCTGACCTAGGAAAGGGTAATGCAAATTATTAATTCACCAATGGATCGTCTTGTAATGTAATTCCCATCCTCTCCCCTTGTACACAGAAAACTGAAAGAATTCCATTAGGACATGACTACAATTACAATGTGATCAAGAGAAGGAAGCAACCGCCGCTCGGACTTGATGAGAGATGATTAAAATAGAGCAGCTATTCCAAATCTGACTTAATTAACTCCAGGGGAAAACGATTCTCTCGCCGACATAAGGAAGAAAAAAAAAAACACTTCTTGGTGCTGCCAGAACAGAGAGCATCATGGGAGTTTTCAAAGTTTCAGCTTAGTTTTGAATTCGGGGGATGTTGGGTTCTCGAGGGTTTGGCGCACATCTGTAGATGTAATGTTCGCTTTTGTTCTAACATTAAATGTAACACAAGTTGTTTTTAATCATTTTGTCTCATGTAACATTAGTGGTATATGCTTCTGTCATGTTCTTCTGGTAGTACTGTAAAATATTACATTAGAAAGTATTCATGTACTACATTGAGAGCCCTTTATATGCTTGGAACTCGTTGCTGTTGGGAGAATCTTAAGACTTAAAGTGAGTCAAGCAGTTAAAAGTAATTATTATATGGCCAAAAGATACATAGTTACATAGTTAGTCAGGTTGAAAAAAGACACAAGTCCATCCAGTTCAACCATAAAAAAAATAATAATAATAATATCATACAATCCCATATACCTAATTCTATACCCACAGTTGATCCAGAGGAAGGCGAAAAACCCCAGCAGAGCATGATCCAATTTGCTACAGCAGGGGAAAAAAATTCCTTCCTGATCCCCTGAGAGGCAATCGGATATTCCCCGGATCAACTTTACCTATAAATGTCAGAACCCAGTTATATTATGTACATTTAAGAAAGAATCCAGGCCTTTCTTAAAGCAATCTACTGAGCTGGCCAGAACCACCTCTGCAGGGAGTCTATTCTACATCTTCACAGCTCTTCCTGTGAAGAAACCTTTCAGTATTTGGAGGTTAAATCTCTTTTCCTCTAGACGTAAAGAGTGCCCTCTTGTCCTTTGTGTTGACCGTAAAGTGAATAACTCAACACCAAGTTTACTATATGCAAAGGTGTCTCAGATGCACGGATATGAAGAGGTCAGTCTACCCACATCCCTAAATACATGCAGAAAAAGGGTGCGCTCCGAAGAGGGCGGTTCCTCGTGGGACTTTTGAGGGTGACTGTTGAAAACCTCTATATAAGTAATAAAGTACAATAGTATTTGTCATGAAGACTTGTTTATTTGAAAAAGTTTTATACAAAAATATATAATATGAAGGGCTGCTACTCTATACGCACAACACGTATCCAAATGACCAGTGTATACATGATGAAAAAGGAACAATCACAACGCATAGAAACAGATATCATTGATTGCACAAAAAAAGGAAGGAAGAATGTAGTACAGGACCCGGCTCTGTCTCAAGGGTGGGACAGGTACCCAACGTTTCAAGGCCTTTTGATTGTACAGCCTCTTCTTCAGGGGTGGGGTGCTTCACCTTTTCGTGATGAAATGATATCTGTATTCAAGAAATAGTACAAAATCAAGATATGGAACAAAAAGATATGATAAATAAGCAAATAACAATGATGGGGGGAGAGAGAGGGGCGGGAGAAAGATATTCTATAGGCTGTTGGTTATGGGGTCACATACTGAACTCCAAATTGTACACAATACACAATACATCCTCAAGAGCTTTTTTGAATACTAACCCTATGTGTTGGGTGCATACGTGATACTTGGTAGTAGCAATAAAAAATAATAAAAAAGCACTGTAGTTCTGATTTGATGATGCTGTTATTCCCTATTATTTCTACAATTAAAACCTCTAGATTTTTACATGAAGAAGCCAAGTGCCGTTTAAAGTCCAATTTCTTAGCGTAATCAGTGTCCTACCAAGCATTTACCCTGAATTCTCATAATACAGTATTATTATAATGTTTTCTGAAAACTCCAAAGTCACTTTACACTTTACTTCCGGGTATCGCAGCTCCGGCGCTGTGATTGGCCGGAGCCGCGATGACATCACTCCCGCGAATGCGCGCGGGACCCGCCGGTAACGGCACAGTCACTGAAAGCAATGCCATTGCCTCAGTGCTCATGTGCCGATTACATCGGCACATGCAAATACAGGAGATAGCTCCTAAACCATTCAGGTTTAGGAGATATCCTGGGTAGCTACAGGTAAGCCTTATTATAGGCTTACCTGTAGCAAAAAGTGTGTTGTAAGGGTTTACAACCACTTTAACTTTTTAATTTTGTCAACAACCTATACGCTATAGTCTAAAGTTCATGGGCATCTTATGACCATTACCCTCTCAGTAAATTTAATAAAACTTCATTGTGACACATCCAATAATCTATACATAGAAAATCGTAGAGACTCTATGGCTTAGAAAGGTGGACATGAGGCAACTTTAGTATTAAAAAAGTTATTTTATTTCTCCAATATTTTTTAAATATTCACATTAAAAGCAAATAGCAACACCCTCTATACATAGGAAGATCAGTACTAGAGTGATACCCAACCCAGAAATGGATATATGTGATTAGCATAAAGTATTGTAGGGCAGTATATATACCGTGTGTATATATATATATATATATGTATATATATATATATATATATATATATATATATATATATATATATATTGTGACAGCAGGAAGGTAAAGTCACCTGGTTGCATCCAGGGGGGTAGATATATTTCGCCCAGATTCAGGCTTTACGCCGACTTATACAACTAGGTGGAGAGTTGTATAAGCCCAGCTGAGGCTAGTGGGCTCATGGATGACTCATACCTCTAGGGAGAGTGTGGGGCGTCGTGCAGACAGGGAGTTGATGAGACCAGCTGAAGCTTGTCAGCTCATTTAGGCCTCTATAAGAACTCCCAGATTCATTAGGTGTTAGCTCATGCCTGGAACCAGACCTGTGTGGACTGTCTAGGGAGAGTGAACCCCTGTGCGGTGAGACAAAGCCTGTGTGGCTATTTGCTTGGACATTTAAAACCAGGGACTTAGGGACTTGGACAGCACTAGGCTGATCCCAGTTGTTAGTTAGGAAACCTGTATGTTTAGTCAGAGGTCAAGTTGACCAGGATTTATTTTATTTATGTTTCTTTTGCTTTGCTGTGTTTTGTCACTGTAAATAGAAAATAAACCGCACCTTTTTGATTTTGAAAACCACAACCTCCGTGTGCTGGGCCTGTTTTTGTGTGGGGAGCCCATCCCGGGGGTCACACACACCCGCTGCCGAGCTAACCCCCTCACAGTTGGTGGAGAACCAGTGGCAGTTTTTTTTTAAGCCAGCATGGAGGAGATACTGAAACAGCTGGCTCTAGCAAATGCCAATCAACAGCAGACAAATGCAGGTTTGCAAAGGAGCCTTGCAGCCCAGCAGCAAGCTCACCAACAGAGTCTGGAAGCTCAGCAACAAGCCCAGCAGCAATCTGAGGCCCGCTTCATAGACCTGTTACAGAAGCAAGAGCAGAGACTACAACAAATGGAAGCAGTAATGCAGCAACGTCCGCAGACCAGTGAGGAAAGCCGTCCCACTAATACCGCGTCCTTTGGGGTGAGTCGTTTATTGTCAAAAATGACTGGAGAGGATGATCCAGAGGTATTTTTGACCACATTTGAAAGGACCGCTGAAAGAGAAAAGTGGCCTGAGGAGCAGTGGGCTGGACTGGTGGCTCCTCTGTTAACTGGTGAATCGCAGAAAGCTTACTATGACCTAGAGCCTAACCAAGCAAAAGACTATGTGATGCTAAAAGCTGAAATTTTGGCAAGGCTGGGTGTCACCCAGGCTGTCCGGGCTCAGCGTGTGCATAACTGGACTTTCCAGCTTGGAAAACCCCCCAGGTCTCAAATGTATGATCTCATTCACCTGAGCAGAAAGTGGCTACAGCCAGAGACTTTGTCCGCACCAAAGATTGTGGAACGTGTTGTAATGGATCGGTTTTTGAGAGCTCTTCCTACTGCCATCCAAAAGTGGGTAAGCCATGGAGACCCAGAGACGGCCGATGGTCTTGTGGATCGTGTGGAGAAATACTTGGCTACAGAGAACCTGACGGCCTCTTCCAGAGACACTCGGACTTTCCACCCTAAGACCAGACCATCCCCAGGGGCAGATAAGAGGATTCCAAGGGGTGAGGGTGGAGAGAGTGAGAGGGTGGGAGCTCTACCCCAAGTTTGGCGAGAACAGCCTGGGAAATCAGCGGCTCAAGAGGCGGCAAGAAGGATCGTTTGCTACCGCTGCCGGCAAGCGGGACATATTGCAGCCAATTGCCCGGTTGTGGAGGAACCCATGCAGTGTGACTTTCTGACGGGCAGACGTCAGTCGCTGTGTGCGACAGTCGCATGCACTGCCATTCGAGGAACTGAGAAACATTTATGCAAAATGTGTGTTAATGGTAGAAATGTTGTGGTATTGCTGGATTCAGGTAGCCTTGTGACCCTGATAAAGGCTGAATTAGTTAAAACAGAGGTCATCTGGGGACAGAGAAAACCCGAGAGAGGGTATTACAGAGATTCTATTGGCCTGGGGTGATGAAGGACATAGAAAATTATTGTTCCTCCTGCCCTGTGTGTCAGAGGTCGGCCCCGATGCCACATTTCCGTAGCCCGCTGGTCCCTCTACCCATCATTGAGGTCCCGTTTGAGAGAATCGCAATGGATTTGGTAGGTCCTATAATCAAGTCCGCTAGGGGGCACCAGTACATATTGGTTATAATGGACTATGCCACCCGTTATCCAGAAGCGATCCCTCTCAGAAATACCTCGGCCAAAACCATAGCCAAAGAGCTATCTCTTGTTTTTAGCCGGGTGGGTATTTGTAAAGAACTGCTTACGGACCAAGGTACACCCTTTATGTCCCGGGTTATGAAAGAGCTGTGTAAATTGTTCAAAGTGACGCAATTGCGTACATCTGTGTATCACCCCCAAACCGATGGGCTGGTTGAAAGATTCAACAAAACCCTAAAACAAATGTTGAAGAAAGTGGTGGATAGAGATGGAAAGGATTGGGACTGTCTACTTCCTTATTTGATGTTTGCTATTAGGGAGGTGCCCCAATCCTCTACGGGATTCTCCCCCTTTGAGTTACTGTATGGGAGACACCCAAGAGGGCTGTTGGATATTGCCAAGGAAACTTGGGAAAGTGAGAGTTCTCCCCACAGGAGTGTGATTGAGCATGTCGCCCTGATGCAAGACCGAATTGCACAGGTAATGCCCATCGTGAAGGAACATTTGGCCCAAGCGCAGTTAGCACAGCAGAGAGTGTACAACCGTGGAGCCAAGACCCGTACCTTTTCCCCGGGGGATAGGATACTGGTACTTGTCCCTACGGTTGAAAGTAAATTCCTTGCCAAATGGCAAGGCCCCTATGAGATAATGGAAAAAGTGAGCGAAGTGAATTACAAGGTCAGACAACCAGGAAGGCGAAAGCCCGAACAGATCTATCACGTTAATCTGCTGAAAGCCTGGAGGGATAGAGAGTCCCTAGTCGCAGACACTTGGTCACCAGCTCAAACTGGTTGCGTGATTCCTGAGGTTGGAATAGCAGCCACCTTGTCACAACCCCAACAACAGGAGGTTAAGGAGTTTGTGCTTCGCAACAAGGAGGTATTCTCTGAGCTGCCGGGACAAACATCTGGGGTAGAGCATGACATCATTACCCCGCCCGGTGAAAGGGTGAAGTTAAAACCCTATCGGATCCCAGAGGCCCGACGGGAGGCAATACGGGAGGAAGTACAGAAAATGCTGAACTTAGGGGTGATAGAGGAGTCCCAAAGTGATTGGTCTAGTCCCATTGTGTTGGTGCCTAAACCGGATGGGAGCTGGCGATTTTGTAACGATTTTCGTCAGTTGAACAAAGTTACAAAATTTGACACCTACCCCATGCCACGTATAGATGAGTTGATCGACCGGCTGGGAACAGCCCGATACATGACGACTCTTGACCTCACAAAAGGGTATTGGCAAATCCCCCTGGCCAAGTCGGCCAAAGAGAAAACCGCATTTGTAACCCCAGACGGGGCGTTCCAATATAAAAGAATGCCGTTCGGGTTACAGAATGCGCCGGCCACATTCCAGCGGAAAATGGACCAGATGCTGAGGCCCCATCGGAAGTATGCTGCGGCTTACCTGGAGGACGTAATTGTCCATAGCACAGATTGGGCCTCACATCTGCCAAAAGTGCAAGCAGTCCTGGACTCTGTTCGGGAAGCGGGGTTTACGGCTAACCCCAAGAAGTGTACCATTGGGCAAGAGGAGGCCAAATATCTTGGGTACACCATTGGGAGGGGAGTAATAAAACCCCAACTCAACAAAGTCGAGGCCATCCAGAGTTGGCCACGTCCCAACAGCAAGAAGCAGGTACGAGCCTTTCTGGGAATCGCTGGGTATTATCGGCGATTCATTCCCCACTTTGCTTCTAAGGCTGTGCCCCTAACCAACCTGACGAAGGGGAAAGGGTCGGTCATGATTAAATGGACCCCCGAGGCTGAGGCAGCATTCCAATTCTTGAAACAAGCCTTATGTAGCCAGCCAGTGTTGTACTCACCCGACTTCTCTAAAGACTTTGTCGTACAAAGTGATGCGTCAGATGTGGGGTTAGGAGCAGTATTGTCCCAGGTCTGGAACGGGGAAGAGCACCCAGTCATTTACCTCAGCAGGAAGTTGAAGTCCCATGAGGTAAATTACGCCACCGTTGAAAAGGAGTGTTTAGCGGTGAAGTGGGCTCTAGATTCCCTTCGGTACTACCTGCTAGGTAGGCACTTTGACATGGTTACGGATCACGCTCCGTTAAAGTGGATGGCTCAAAACAAGGAAACAAATAGAAGAGTGAATAGGTGGTTCCTGGCCCTCCAGGAATTCAACTTCACAGTAAAGCATCGCCCTGGCGTTCAAATGGGGAATGTGGATGCTTTGTCTCGAGTACATGAATGCCTGATTGCTGGTGTTCCAACCCCGAGGTTAAAACAAGAGGGGGGGGTATGTGACAGCAGGAAGGTAAAGTCACCTGGTTGCATCCAGGGGGGTAGATATATTTCGCCCAGATTCAGGCTTTACGCCGACTTATACAACTAGGTGGAGAGTTGTATAAGCCCAGCTGAGGCTAGTGGGCTCATGGATGACTCATACCTCTAGGGAGAGTGTGGGGCGTCGTGCAGACAGGGAGTTGATGAGACCAGCTGAAGCTTGTCAGCTCATTTAGGCCTCTATAAGAACTCCCAGATTCATTAGGTGTTAGCTCATGCCTGGAACCAGACCTGTGTGGACTGTCTAGGGAGAGTGAACCCCTGTGCGGTGAGACAAAGCCTGTGTGGCTATTTGCTTGGACATTTAAAACCAGGGACTTAGGGACTAGGACAGCACTAGGCTGATCCCAGTTGTTAGTTAGGAAACCTGTATGTTTAGTCAGAGGTCAAGTTGACCAGGATTTATTTTATTTATGTTTCTTTTGCTTTGCTGTGTTTTGTCACTGTAAATAGAAAATAAACCGCACCTTTTTGATTTTGAAAACCACAACCTCCGTGTGCTGGGCCTGTTTTTGTGTGGGGAGCCCATCCCGGGGGTCACACACACCCGCTGCCGAGCTAACCCCCTCACAATATATATATATAGTTAGTTAGCTACATAGTAGGTAGGGTTTAATAAAGACAAAAATCCATCCAGTTCAACCTGTGTACGTGTGTCAGTGTCAATAATCATTTCCAAAATCCCTGTATGTTGTGATCTTTAAGATGCACATCCAAGAGTCTTTTAAAAATATCAATACTCCCCACTGACACCACCAATTGTGGAAGAGCGTTCCACCGCCTTATCACCCTGATAGTGAAAAACCCCCTACGCAGCTTAAAGCGTTTGTTACCCTAAAAAAATATATTAAAAAAATGGATTCTGTTCCTTTAAAGCATGTTATACAGCACAGTGCTTGTGCCGTGTAATTTGGCCCCCTGTAACACCTGAAATACCTGGCTGACCCTGCCAGTTTCTGCCCCCCCCCTCTGTAAACTGACCACAGTATATCATGGCTACTGAGCCCTAACACCGTGGTCAGTTTGCGTGCCTCCGTCATCCGCAGCTCTCCTATCCTGTCCTCCTCTGTCCTCTCTTCCCCTCCCTCCCTGCCTGTCATCTCTGTGTCCGTGCCCGCCCCCTCCCGTCCTGCTGCTAAAAATTACAGTTCGCAAGTCACAATAGCCTCTCTGTTTAATAATGTAATCTTCCCCAGTGTCTGTGTTTTATAAAAAAAAAAAAAAGCTACATACCTCATTTCAGATCGCTCACATGACCAGCTGCCCTAGAGGAAGCAGCACCAGGATATCACTGTATGTAGCACAAACTCCAGTGATTTTCAGCATCCATAGTGAACCTCTGAAAATCAGATATGGAAACTTACATTGAGCCAAGCTGGACCAATAGTAGTTTGGAACAAAAAACATTTCTGGAGTTCTGCTGTAGGCAATGTTTGCCAGGTTTTTGGTTCCGTATAGCTTCCAATTCACTTGCAGAGTAAGTCCAACCTGATTTTTCAGAGTCACTGGCCCCACATAAATTACTTTTAGCATTCTTTCAGAATGTTGATGCTAAATCAAGAGCTGCAGCTGCCAACTGTAACAGCATTTTGTTAACCTTCTAAAGCAGGGGTCTCCAAACTGCGACCCATAAGCCAGATGTGGCCCCTTGCTTGCCCTTTTTCCGGCCCTTGGGGCACTTTTCCTTCCACTGATACGAGGCACTATTCCTTCTCCAGAGATGGGGAACTAATTCTCCCACTGACCTAAATTATGTATTTTTTTTTCCTTCCATTGATCACCGAGCCTATGGCATTGTTTACGCTCCCTGGCCACAGTCCGGCCCCCTTAAAGTTTGAAGAGCAATAAACTTGCCCTTTGTTTTGAAAGTATGGATACCCCTGTTCTAAAGGATGTTCAGTACAGCTTCCCCATTCTCTCCATACAGATTGGGGCTCATTAGACCTCGCTATCATCACACACCTGACTTTAACACCTTTATAAGTGGAAACGTAAATATGGCGTCCCCCCATACCCTTTGTGAGTATAACAACCTTCACTCTTCTAGGAGGACTTTCCGCAGAATTTTTGAGTGGCTCTGTGGTAACTTGTGTCCATTTAGCCAAAAGATCATTTGTGAAATCAGGTAATGATGTTGGATGAAAAGACTTGGCCTGCAGTCATCCCAATGCAGCCCAATTAATCCCAAAGGTGTTCAATTGGGTTGAAGTCAGTCTTCTGTGAAGAGTACTGAAGTTCCTTCACAGCAAACTCATCCAACCATGTCTTTAGAGCTGGCTTTGTACACAGTCATACTGGAACAGGAAAGGGTCTTTCCCAAAATGTTTCCACAAGGCTGGAAGAGCACGATTGTCTAAAATATCTTTGTTTGCTTTAGTATTAACAGTTCCCTCCACTGGAAACAACTGAACTCAATCTCTTGGAGGACTGTCCTTATATATTTTCCATATAGGTAGGTGTGATCAGGGCCATCTTAATGCAAGGGCACTCCTGGGCACTGCCCAGGGGCCCCAGGTACATGGGGGCCCACAATAATCTTGCATTACATCATGCTTGCCAACTGTCCCCGATTTGCTGGGACAGTCACACTTTTTACTAAACGGTCCCAGAACCTATACTATGCCCTCCTGACCCCCCCCCCTGTACCGTGCCCTTCTGCATTCCCCCGTGTACTGTGCCCTTTGTGTTGACTATACTTTGGAATGGAATGTCTTCCTTTTGTAGAATAGATTTTATTGAAAGTACTAATGAATATATGTTTAATTCTATCAACTATTTATACTTTATTTCTTGAAAAGGGGTGTGTAAATTGGGGCAAGCTAGTAGGGGACCCCAATAGCGCATTACTTTGCCCAGGGGCCCATGATGCTATTAAGACGGCCCTGGTTGTGATAGTCAGGTGGTCACAAACATCAAACTATATAATTTATAACTGATCCTGGGCAAAGCAGCTTATCTCCATAGTGCTTATCACATTTTTCATTACTGCTTGTTGCAGTAACCTGAAGAACTAAACCAATCCTGGAAGGTTTTTCACTGTCAGAGTGGAAAATTTCATCCCCTGACCTAGGAAAGGGTAATGCAAATTATTAATTCACCAATGGATCGTCTTGTAATGTAATTCCCATCCTCTCCCCTTGTACACAGAAAACTGAAAGAATTCCATTAGGACATGACTACAATTACAATGTGATCAAGAGAAGGAAGCAACCGCCGCTCGGACTTGATGAGAGATGATTAAAATAGAGCAGCTATTCCAAATCTGACTTAATTAACTCCAGGGGAAAACGATTCTCTCGCCGACATAAGGAAGAAAAAAAAAAACACTTCTTGGTGCTGCCAGAACAGAGAGCATCATGGGAGTTTTCAAAGTTTCAGCTTAGTTTTGAATTCGGGGGATGTTGGGTTCTCGAGGGTTTGGCGCACATCTGTAGATGTAATGTTCGCTTTTGTTCTAACATTAAATGTAACACAAGTTGTTTTTAATCATTTTGTCTCATGTAACATTAGTGGTATATGCTTCTGTCATGTTCTTCTGGTAGTACTGTAAAATATTACATTAGAAAGTATTCATGTACTACATTGAGAGCCCTTTATATGCTTGGAACTCGTTGCTGTTGGGAGAATCTTAAGACTTAAAGTGAGTCAAGCAGTTAAAAGTAATTATTATATGGCCAAAAGATACATAGTTACATAGTTAGTCAGGTTGAAAAAAGACACAAGTCCATCCAGTTCAACCATAAAAAAAATAATAATAATAATATCATACAATCCCATATACCTAATTCTATACCCACAGTTGATCCAGAGGAAGGCGAAAAACCCCAGCAGAGCATGATCCAATTTGCTACAGCAGGGGAAAAAAATTCCTTCCTGATCCCCTGAGAGGCAATCGGATATTCCCCGGATCAACTTTACCTATAAATGTCAGAACCCAGTTATATTATGTACATTTAAGAAAGAATCCAGGCCTTTCTTAAAGCAATCTACTGAGCTGGCCAGAACCACCTCTGCAGGGAGTCTATTCTACATCTTCACAGCTCTTCCTGTGAAGAAACCTTTCAGTATTTGGAGGTTAAATCTCTTTTCCTCTAGACGTAAAGAGTGCCCTCTTGTCCTTTGTGTTGACCGTAAAGTGAATAACTCAACACCAAGTTTACTATATGCAAAGGTGTCTCAGATGCACGGATATGAAGAGGTCAGTCTACCCACATCCCTAAATACATGCAGAAAAAGGGTGCGCTCCGAAGAGGGCGGTTCCTCGTGGGACTTTTGAGGGTGACTGTTGAAAACCTCTATATAAGTAATAAAGTACAATAGTATTTGTCATGAAGACTTGTTTATTTGAAAAAGTTTTATACAAAAATATATAATATGAAGGGCTGCTACTCTATACGCACAACACGTATCCAAATGACCAGTGTATACATGATGAAAAAGGAACAATCACAACGCATAGAAACAGATATCATTGATTGCACAAAAAAAGGAAGGAAGAATGTAGTACAGGACCCGGCTCTGTCTCAAGGGTGGGACAGGTACCCAACGTTTCAAGGCCTTTTGATTGTACAGCCTCTTCTTCAGGGGTGGGGTGCTGCACCTTTTCGTGATGAAATGATATCTGTATTCAAGAAATAGTACAAAATCAAGATATGGAACAAAAAGATATGATAAATAAGCAAATAACAATGATGGGGGGAGAGAGAGGGGCGGGAGAAAGATATTCTATAGGCTGTTGGTTATGGGGTCACATACTGAACTCCAAATTGTACACAATACACAATACATCCTCAAGAGCTTTTTTGAATACTAACCCTATGTGTTGGGTGCATACGTGATACTTGGTAGTAGCAATAAAAAATAATAAAAAAGCACTGTAGTTCTGATTTGATGATGCTGTTATTCCCTGGAAGGTCGGACTGGCGGGTGACAATGGTGGACCCTAAGTCCAGATGGTCTAGTCCCGATGGACGGTTTGGCCAACAGAGGGCGTAGAAAATATCCAGCACTAACCCCACGTCACAGGCCCAGTAAAACTGTTGTCTATTTGGTGGGGGTAACTTGCCAAGGTTCAAAATGTGCCTAAATATAAATGTATAGTAACTATTAGCGTATTTCCAAGGGTATGTATAAACAAAGGGAAATACAAAGAAATACAAGGCTCTCTAGTGACAAATGCCTTCGGGACAACCTACCTGAATTGGTAGTGTTGCCTCGCAAAAGCCACACCAGAAGGCTGAAACTAGAGCCTAGACACTAATACTGACCTAAAAGTAAATAAAAATGAAAATAGAAAGTAGGGCTCATTAGACACCGAAGGTAGACAGGGAAGCTCTCACAGCATTAATGAACTAAAAATCAACCTACCCAAAATGGTAGTGTTGCCTGGCATAAGCCGCACCAGGAGACACAAAGAGGACCCAGAAGGCGTAGTGCCCATACAATAATATAGCAGATTCCTGGGGAAGAGAGTTATTAAGTAAAAGTCTGCATATCTGGTATTATTCCGAAGGGAGGGCAGGCTTGGATATATTAGTAAATATTTACCTGGTCCAAGAGCTATGGTGGATACAGAGATATGTCCACCAAAAGCTGATTCCTGCTAACCAAGTGTCACCAATAAACAATCTATGGGAAGGAGAAAACAGACAGGACCCAGGTCTAAATCATGTTGTATAAGCTCTGAAAAATAGCCTGTATGTGAATGGAGGATTTTTACCTTGTTCAGGTCCTGGTGGTTTATCCTGGTGCTGCTTCCCTTGGAAATACTCGAATACTTACTATACATTTATATTTAGGCACGTTTTGAACCTTGGCAAGTTACACGCACCAAATAGACAACAGTTTTACTGCGCCTGTGACGTGGGGTTAGTGCTGGATATTTTCTACGCCCTCTGTGGGCCAAACCGTTCATCGGGACTAGACCATCTGTACTTAGGGTCCACCGTTGTCACCCGCCGGTCCGACCTTCCAGGGAATAACAGCATCATCAAATCAGAACTACAGTGCTTTTTTATTATTTTTTATTGCTACTACCAAGTATCACGTATGCACCCAACACATAGGGTTAGTATTCAAAAAAGCTCTTGAGAATGTATTGTGTATTGTGTACAATTTGGAGTTCAGAATGTGTCCCCATAACCAACAGCCTATAGAATATCTTTCTCCGGCCCCTCTCTCTCCCCCCATCATTGTTATTTGCTTATTTATCATATCTTTTTGTTCCATATTTTGATTTTGTACTACTTCTTGAATACATATATAATTTCATCACTAAAAGGTGCAGCACCCCACCCCTGAAGAAGAGGCTGCACAATCAAAAGGCCTTGAAACGTTGGGTACCTGTCCCACCCTTGAGACAGAGCTGGGTCCTGTACTACATTCTTCCTTCCTTTTTTTGTGCAATTAATGATATCTGTTTCTATGCGTTGTGATTGTTCCTTTTTCATCATGTATACACTGGTCATTTGGATACGTGTTGTGCGTATAGAGTAGCAGCCCTTCATATTATATATTTTTGTATAAAACTTTTTCAAATAAACAAGTCTTCATGACAAATACTATTGTACTTTATTACTTATATAGAGGTTTTCAACAGTCACCCTCAAAAGTCCCACGAGGAACCGCCCTTTTCGGAGCTCACTCTTTTTCTGCAAGTTTACTATATGGACCCCTTATATATTTGTACATGGTGATTATATCCCCCCTTAATCTCCTCTTCTCAAGAGAGAATCAATTCAGTTCCTCTAATCTTTCCTCATAGCTGAGCTCCTCCATGCCTCTTATTAGTTTGGTTGCCCTTCTCTGCAATTTCCCCAGTTCCCCAATATCCTTTTTGAGAATTGGGGCCCAAAACTGAACTGCATATTCCAGATGAGGTCTTACTAATGATTTGTACAGGGGCAAAATGATATCTCTCTCTCTGGAGTCCATAACAAAAAAGTTGTGGAAACCTCTCCAAATTATTGAATTCAGATGTGTCCATTGAAGGGCACTGTTATTGCATACAAAGACTTTATAGACCAGGGTTTCTCAACCAGGGTTCCATGGAACCCAAGAGTTCCTCCAGAGGTTGCTAGGGGGGTCCTTGAACAATGAGCAATTTTTGCATCTCAGATAGGATCCCACTGACACCATTAGTCTTTTTAGAAATCTGGAGTTAATTCTTCCTACTGGCCATCACACTAATGTATCATGAGTTGTTGATATAGTCATTTTTAGCTGGGGTTCCCTGAGACCAGAAAGTTTTTTTTTTTGTTGATGGTTCTTCTGTGTTGAAAAGGTTGAGAAAGGCTGAAATAGACAATTGTGTGCTTTAAACCGTGTGGCAATAGTTTGGGGTAGGCTCTTAATTGTCTCATCCTGACTCTGCCCATATGCACTAAGCCAGCTCCATGAAGACATGGTTTGGTCAGTTTGGTGTGGAGGAACTCAAGTGTCCTAAACAAAGCCCTGATCTCAACGCTACTGATCACCTTTGGGATAAATTAGAACACCATTGTGAGGCAGGTTTTCTCATACAACATCAGCACCTGACCTCGCAAATACTCTTCTGGTGGAAGAGTGGAGGATATTTTAGTCCCAAAGGGGGGGACAGCTCCATAATAATGTCCATTGTTTTCAAATGGAATGACCGAAAAGGTCATATAATTATGCTGGTCAGATTTCCACAACCTTTAGGCCATAGAGTGTTGGTTATCAAAATTGAAAGTTAGAGAGTCTTGAATGAGCAAAATGACAGATTATCATGAAATATTACCCTGATGCACCTTTGCTGTGCTCCCCTGCCATGTCATTCCTCTGTTGGAGCCCCAATGAGATACCTGGTACTTCCAGGTATGTAGGAGCTCCCAGTTTTCTCCCAGCATGCAGTGCTCCTGCTTGTCAACATGTCTGAACACCATCTCATGAGGCAAGAAGGGGCATTGTTAACCTTGTTTAAGCTCAGATACCATATGACACAATTGGGCCCGGGGATGGACTTTCCAAATAGACAAAATGGGACAAAGAAAGCAATAAAAACTGATATGGGCTATAACCCTTCTCTACTCTATCCAAAATGAAATAAAAAGTTTTGCCTTTAACTGGACTCTTAGTTTAACCACTTGATCTCCGGAAGATTTACCCCCCCCCCCCCCAATGATCAGGCCATTTTTTGCAATACGGCACTGCGTTATTTTAACTGACAATTGCGCGGTTGTGCGACACTGTACCCAAATAAAATGTATGTCCTTTTTTTCTCACAAATAGAGCTTTCCTTTGATGGTAATTGATTTTTTTTTAAATCATATTTCTTCAGCCAATATGTATTCTGCTACATATTTTTGGTAAAAAAATCCCAATAAGCGTATATTGATTGGTTTGCACAAAAGTTATCGCATCTATATACTGGAATTATTATAATGTTTTTATACTAGTAATGGTAGCGATCAGCGCCTTATAGCGGGACTGCGATATTGCAGTGACCAGTCTGACACTAACTGACACTTTTGACACTTTATGGGAACCAGTGACACTAATACAGTGATCAGGGTTAAAAACATGCACTGTCACTGTACTAATAACACTGCCTGGGAAGGGGTTAAACATCTAGGGGGATCAAAGTGTTAAATGTGTGCCTAACCAGTGTTTTACACTACATCTAAGTTATGCGGTCAGCAAGAGGTTAAATCAGCTAAATATATTCCAAGTGCATCCAAATAATAGGTGTTCAAAGTCTCACAGTTTGCTTTCTTTAGAAATTAGCCACATCCTAAGTAGAAAAGCCTGCCCCCCGCCAGCATGTTGCAAAGAAGGACTCTTGCCCTCTGTGTGGAAGCAGTGATCTCTCTGAAAAGGTCTGACACACCACCTGCTGATTCAGAGCTAGAACTCTCCAATCAGCTATGACTAAACACTATATATAGTGTGAAACGCGTCAGCTGTCCGAGGTTTTTGTTTGCTGTGACTTGTAGTGCTGTCCTCATTTTAATAAAGGCAACTATTGTTCAAGAGTGTGGCTGTCCAGAAATACATCCTTGTTTTTCCAACTGTCCAATCAGCAGGGAGCTTGCGCTTTGCCAATTGTAGAGCTCCATGTCAGGGATCAGCAGCAGAGATGACCAAATATGCATAGTGACCCTAGGAAATTGGTACCAGACCATATATACAAATAGGGAACACAGGAAAGCAAGGTAAAACTGGAGAAACTGAGAACATATAAGGAGGGGAAACCGAAACTGGGATCAGGAACAAGGGAAAATAGGAACAAAGCAACAGGATTCAGGGTAAAAGTACAAGGCAAGAGCATGGGCAAGAGCAGGCACAGGATAAACGGCTAGCAGTATCTGGCAGCAAAGCAAGCAAAGCAAAACAATGACGTGAAGTGTACTAGCAGAGGAAAGGCTAAATACCCTCCCCGGACCAGCATCAGGTGGAGACTGATTACTAGACATGTGCATTCGTTTTCGTCCGAATGCATTTTCGTCCGAATTTCAGCTATTTTCGTTATCGTTTTAACAAACGAAAACGAAAGCACAGAATCCGAAAACCGAAAGATCCGGCATAAACAAATGCTTTATTTTCGTTTTCGTTGCTACAACAGTTCGATATAGATAGGAGATTCGACGTGACGCTGACAATAACAATCTGTGTCTATCGAACCTGTGGTCGAATGTGCCTAACCTTAACTCTATTAGTCCAAGATTATTCTACATAGGAGAGAAAAGATTCGACATTATAGAGAGAAAAGATTCGACATAGGAGAGAAAGATTCGACATAGGAGAGAAAGATTCGACATAGGAGAGGAAAGATTCGACATAGGAGAGGAAAGATTCGACATAGGAGAGGAAAGATTCGACATAGGAGAGGAAAGATTCGACATAGGAGAGAAAAGATTCGACATAGGAGAGAAAAGATTTGACATTATAGAGAGAAAAGATTCGACATTATAGAGAGAAAAGATTCGACATTATAGAGAGAAAAGATTTGACATTATAGAGAGAAAAGATTCGACATAGGAGAGAAAAGATTCGACATAGGAGAGAAAAGATTTGACATTATAGAGAGAAAAGATTTGACATTATAGAGAGAAAAGATTCGACATAGGAGAGAAAAGATTCGACATTATAGAGAGAAAAGATTCGACATAGGAGAGAAAAGATTAGACATTATAGAGAGAAAAGATTCGACATAGAGAGAAAAGATCACTGCTTGTGGGCGGAACATTCGACCGGAAATGTATGATTGCAGAGTCGTACAGTTTCACTGCTCCGTCGAATCTTCTTTGAACATTCGACAGACACCATAAGCCTTCAATGACAGATTCGACCTTAATTAATTCAGATTTTCGGACGAATGCAATTTTTAACGAAAAACGAAATAAATAAAAACGAATTTCGGGAGTAACTAAATAAATGTATTTTTTGGACGAAAACGAAATTCCGAAACGAAATATTTCAGTGTGCACATGTCTACTGATTACTACAAACTGTTGGTTGCTGGAAGACACCCGCTGGTGGACACAAGAACTACAACTTTCCGTTCTGGGAAGCACAGTGCCACCAGCAGGTGGCCCAGATCCTGACACTAGCGCTGATGCAGCAGGGGGCGTGCTGGACCTCTGCAGAGAAATCAATGCCTTCCCACAGAGAGCAAGGGTTCTTACCTGCAGCATGCTTGCAGGAGACAGGCTTTTCTATTCAGGATGTGGCTACATTTTAAGGAAAACAAGCTGTAAGACTTTGCACACTTTTTCAATGCAACTGGAATATAATAATCTGATATAAACCGGAGGTTCAAGTTTCAGTCTTAACCAGAGTTCTTCTTTAACTAAATTCTGTTTACTTTGGCTTATATCAATGTTACATTCAGTGGATAATAACTAGTGTCATGTTTAAACAGAACCGGCGCCGCTTGTCGACTCCTAGCTGAAAGATATTGGAAATTCTTCATTAAGTAGGTTGTATTTCACATGGGAGCTCGCAATGAGCATGTTATAGGAATAACTAATGACGATGGCAAAGCATCCGCATACATTAACGCCAGATGCCCCAACACGATTCACGCTCAAGTCATTAGCGGACTCTTGATCGCTACCGCCGTACTGGATACTTGGGTGACCTCTGACCTGGTCTCCACCTCAAATCCTGAAAGCCTTTCCGCGCTGTCACTTTGTTCCGACACTTTTGCCGAAGTTCAGTCATCTACGATCTAATGCATTTACTGTACTGGTAATTAATGCCTTTAGCTTTGTAATTAAAAAAAAAACTAAGTTTGCTTTTATACTGGCTGGTGATAAAGCAGCAAGCAAGAATTAATTAAACCGAGATGAATTGCCTTCAGTTAAACAGAAAAAGGAGAGGGAGGGGGATCGGGAAAGAAGGGATGGCGAGATGCAGATTAATAACGACAGAAGAGAAAGAGGAGGACGAGGGGGGGAAAAAAATCAGAACTGAGGGGAGATTGATAACAGATATAAAAAAACATTAGGCCTATCATGGAACCTGCTGAAAAACTGGCTCGCCAATATTAAATGTGCAAGAGGCACGTTATAGGGTATCACGGCCTGCAGAATGTTTAAATTAAGATGGCATGTAATTCAGAGTGGCTTTCCTATTTTTTTACAGGACAATTGCAGCCTAGTACAGTTTACAACGAGACATAAATTACTTATTTGCCATAAGATTTGTGAAGGCAAGGTCAGAGTAACTCAGTGCCTTCTGTATTGGCTCCTGTAGAGCATGAGTGGGAGGGGAAATGCAACAACAATTCTTTGCATTGCAGAAAAATACGTGCCATGGCTCCACCGCCTGCACATTTTTTTCTTGATTACTGTGGCTGTGAAGTGAATTTAGTTTGGGCTTCTGCTGTAGCCACCGGAGCCAGAATTGTTTAGTTTGGTCTGCTCAAGACTAAACAGGTTGGGAGATTGATTACCTCCCCCTGACTCTAGGAGAAGTTTCTGGAGATTAGGGAGGGAGGATTCAAATGCCGGGCCTGCATTATTAGTAGTAGCTATCCAATCCATGGAGAGGTGTGCCCAGATGGTGGATGGGTTTCTGTTAAATAAGCTGGAGTCCAGAATCGAGGGTCTTTTATCCCTGTGTGGGATTGGATCTGTGAGCTTCAGGGGCTGCTTGTCCTGGAGCACTCCTGGGCTGGACGCTGTACTTCTCCCTGTATGCTTTGGGATTCTGTAAGTAAAGCCTTCTCTTTTGAACTGGAGTTTTCTTGATCTCGGGCCGTGAAACGTGGACTACCTTAGTCTTCCATGACTTGTGCTACATTTTTGGTGCATTGTCCTCAGCTTTGCACATATAGACAGTCCTACTGTAGCTGGTTATCATTCCCTTGGGAATTGCTAATGCTACTGTCAAGATAGAAGTGTCCTCCATTAGCAGTGTGTTCAATTTGCAGTATCCTCCATCATTCCCAGACCCCCTCCGAAGTTCTACCAGCAATACTTTTACAAAAAGACACCCCTAGACTGTTTACTGAGCCAGAGTGGATGGACAAAAGCTGTGTGCCTGGCCACCCTGCACTGATTAGAGAAAGAGCCTGTGTACATTAACAGCAGCTCCCACAGGGGTAGCGCTACACTAGAACGTTAATGGTGACAACTAGTGATGAGCCCAAAAAAAAGCCTGACGTCCCTTTAAAATCCATACCAAATGCCTAATCTAAGCATGCAGCCTGGCTGGCCAGGAAAGAGGGAAACATGCATGCGCCCTCCCCACCACCTGTTCCTGAACCATACCAGACCATATGCCCTCAACATAGGGGAGCTGCCTTACCAGGCAGCGCCCTCTCAAAGCACCTTTTCTTCATGTTGATGAGGACAAGAGCGTCAGGACCTGGATCATCTGCTGGTGGCACTGTGGTTCCCTGGGTGGTTAATTACCTCCCCCTGACTCTAGGAGTAGCTTCCTTAGATTAGGATGGAAGGGTTCAAATACCGAGCCTGAATATTTAGTAGGGCCTATACAATCCCTGGGGAGGTGTGCTCAGATAGCGGATGGGGTCCTGTTAAATAGGCTGGAGTCCAGAGGAGAGGGTCCTTTTCCCCTATGTGGGAATAGATCTGTGAGTTCCAGGGTCTGTTTGTCCTGAAGCACTCCTGGGCTGGAAGCTGGACTTCTCGGTTGAGGTTTTGCCTGTGTATGCTTTGGGACCCTGTGAGCAAAGCCTCCTCTCTTGAGCTGAAGTTTTGATCATCTCAGGCCTTGAAACTTAGACTACTAGTCTTCCATGACTTGTGCTACTTTTTTGGTGCATGGTCCTCAGCTGTGGACATATAGACTGTCCTATCTGATTATCATTTCCTTGGGAATTACTAAAGCCCTGTACTCACGATCGGATTTCCTATGGTTTTTAAACCGATGGATTTTTCCATCGGAAAACCGATGAAGCTGACTTCCATCAGTCTTGCCTACACACCATCAGTCAAAAAACCGACCGTTCCAAACGCGGTGACGTAAAACACTCCGATGAGCCGAGAAAAATTAAGTTCAATGCTTCTGAGCATGCGTCGACTTGATTCTGAGCATGCGTGGGTTTTTTAACCGATGGACTTGCCCATAGACGATCGGAATTTGCTATCGGTTTTTTATCCAAAAAGACCGATGGGGCCCATACACGATCGGTTTGTCCGATGAAAAAAATCCATCGGACTGTTTTCATTGGTAAAACCGATCGTGTGTACGCGGCTTAACGATACTATCAGGAAAGGGGGAAACAGGCATGCCCCCCATCTCTTTCTGAAGCATACCAGGCCATATGCCCTCAACATAGGGGAGTTGCCTTGCCAGGCAGCCCCCTGGCAAAGCACCTTTTCTCCATATTGATGAGGACAAGGGTGTTGGGACCTGGATCATCTGCTGGAGGCACTATGGTTCCCTGGGTGAAGGGTTGCAGTTCCAGTGTCCACCTGCGGGTGTCTCCCAGCAGCCAGCAGATCTCAGTAAATAATCTTCACCTGATGCTGCTGGGAGGGTGTTTAGTCCCTGCTCTACTAGTGCCTCTCGCTTTAGTGTTTTGCCTGCTAGCCAGAGACCTGTTGCTAATTCATCCTGAGCCTTATTGCTGATCCTGCCTTGTACATATATTCTGTATCCTGCTGCCTTTTACTTGCTCCTGGTTCCAGTCCTGGTTTTTTGTCCTTTTGCATCTCCGGTATTGCCCTGTTTTTCTGTGTTCCCCATTTTGTACATATTGTGTATAATAGTTGCTAGTCAGGCTTTCCGTTGGGTATTTTTTTCTGTCGGTTATGGTTCACTTGTATGGTCACATTTGCTGTGTCTTTTGGTTGCTGGTGTTTGGATGTGTTTTGTTTTACTAAAAATACATTTTGCTAAAAAGTGTTACTAAACCCACAACAGTAAAATCAGTCTGTATATGCAGTAAAGCATGCTTGTTATACTTATTGTGGAACGGGTTAATCCTCCACACTGTGTAAAAAGGCTGTTTGATCTCATCCTCTCTGATCCCCCCCTTCTTCCACTGTCCCCAATAAATCTCCTGATATGATAGAGCCTTTGGAGTCACTCTGCACATACTCAGTTTGGTGTGTATTGCTAGAGAGTTTTTTTTCTTGGGATGGTGCATGTGATTAGCACAGGGCCAATCAGCACTGTCCAGACAGAGGGTCAGCGGTCCTGCAGCCTCATAGGACAGCAAGAGGAGAATGAAAACTCCTCCTGCAAGCTTAACCAGACACTGATAGAAGTCACAAGACAGTTATATGCTGCTGATGAGAAAAGGTATTTAGCAGGTAATTTTTTCTAAAATAATTGCATTTCCATGTTCTGGGTACTGTGGGGGACCAGATATAGTGAATGCAGGTTCCTGGGTTTAGTAAAAGTCTTATATACTGTCTGGTCTCAGTATCTTCAGTATAGCCATGCAGATTTGGCTGTCCCTGCTGATAATTCCCAACAAAGGGCCTCATCCCCACAACCCTGGCCCGGTAGTTGTGGGGGTCTGGGGGCTTTTTAGAATCTGCAAGCCCCCTTTAATAATAAGGGGGTTTCAGCTGTGACAGGAAAGAAAAGTTGGCTTCATCCTGGAGTTCAGCTTTAAATCCTCAGCGCAAGTGTCTGAGCCACAAACACTGTCTCCCCTCGCAGGGATGGCGGTAATAATAGTTAATAGGATACAATCAGCATTATCCAGACGTCGGATATTGTCCCTGGCTGTTATATAGCAGATCAGGAAAGGCTTTGGAAAGATTCATGTAAGCAGGAGGAGGAAGCATGTAAAATATAATTTCATTGTGTTCTGTTACTTGGATCCTGGCTGAAGGCAATGTACCATTATTTTGACTTACTGGATATTACCAGCCGGCCGGATGTTAATAGAAGCTGGATTTATCGATATTCCCTTTATGGTTATGGGTGCTGGTAAAGCCATAAGGAGGGCGATCCTGACGTGATTTGTACGCCGCTATGCGGAGGGTTTTGTTTGCAAATAATGGCACCGGAGCCCAATTTTGTCAGGCTGTGAAAGTTTTAACTGCTTGTGTTTGTACTCTATAAAACTTTACGCAAATAAGAGGAGAACTGGCTTCTGGGTAAATGCTTATTCCTGGGACTTTAACTGCTGGATTTTTAAAGCTGAACTCGTACTCGCCGTTTCTTTTATTGGCGAGAACTCTTTCTCGCCATTTTTTTTTTATCGGCGAGTACGAGTACCGATACTTTGTGGTGCAATTTGTGTCAATATAAAATGAATTGGCGCCAATACAAAATTAAATGGCACGATTTGCACCGCAAAGAATTACATGCGGTTTCCGCCACCGCTCCTGTGTGTGTGTGTGTGTATAGAAAGGGAAGCACCATCTACAGTAGTGAGCAGGAAGGGGAAGCTCCACTGGTTTGCACCCTCCAATGCCACATTTGGCACTTTTTGGGGGGGAGCAGTTACCTGTCAAAACCACTTCTGGGTAAGAATGCCAACATTTCTGGCCCATCCCCCTGCTGCCTTCTGGGACAGACACAGGTCCCAAAAGATGGCATGACCATTCAGAAAGCGCATCGTAACTCGAGCATGTGCAGTAGGAAACAGGCAGTGAAGCCTTGCGGCTTCACTGCCTGTTTCCCTTACTACAGAAGCCGACACCTGAAGCAGATTGACGAATCGGCTAGGGGTGCCAACATAGTAACCCTATAGAGCAGGGGTGACCAACAAGTGGCCCGGGGGCCACATGTGGCCCGCGGAGCCCTCTGATGTGGCCCGCGACCTCTTGCTCTGGGATGGAATAGAATACTGTTATTCTATTCTTAAGTGGCCCTCGTGCTTCAAAAGGTTGGGCACCCCTGCTATAGAGGTATTCTTGATGAAAGCAAGAATTGGCCTTGCTGTCAAAAATTTAAATGATATACACCTGTCAAACAGGTTCGGAAAAAAAAAATGGTCTTTGGATATCGGTGGAGCCTTCACACCGTAATCCTATAGAGGTGCTCTTGATGAAAGAAAGAATTGGCCTTGCTGTCAAAAATGTTAATGATATGCACCTGTAAAATAGGTGCAGAAAAATTGGTCCTTGGGTGTTAATTGTGCTCATGAAACCTACACCAAGAAAATTTCCTTGAGAGGAAATCAACACCCACAAAGCTAGGCAGCCTAGACAGTCTTTCAGAGATTCTAGATCCAGAAAACACTTAATCAGCGACATCAGCATCAGGGGCTTGATAGCTGCTGCTAATCCAGGACTGATTCATTTTAGGAAATGTCAGCTGGTCCATGGAGTCTGTGGACAAACGTGCTCTCTTATTTGTCACAAAACCTCTAGCAGCACTGAATGCCCATTCAGAAAGCACACTGGATGCAGGGCAGCCCAGCACCTCAATTGCATACTGGGCAAGTTCTGGCCAGTGGTCTATTCTCATGACCCAGTAAGCCAGTGGATCGTCGACTGGAAATCTCTCCATGTTATTTGTAGCTGCTGACTTTAATTTTTTTTTTTTTTTACAGTCTGGAACTCCTTTTTAATGTTAACACATTTTTAATAAACTACCCACTAGATGGCGCTTCTACAAACACAGGAGGAGTGGGGGAAATCACATGCAAATCTTTGCAGTGCGATTTGTGCCCATTAATTTAGTATTGATGCAAAACGCACCAATGTGTATCGGTTTCAGTACCGGTATCAGCATCAGTGCATCCCTAATTTAAATATAATCCTCAACAGTCACAAACGATATATCCACTTTGCATGCACCAAATGCCTGTACAAATGCTGAGAGTTATTATTGCATTTATTGATGCCAATGATAGGGATTAATATTGGGTAATATTGACACCAATAAATGGGGGTTATTATTGCATCTACTGACACCAATGCTGGGGGTTATTACTGTGTCTACCAACACCAATGCTGGGGGCTAATATTGCATCTACTGACACCAATGTTGGAGGTGATTATTGCATCGACTGACTCCAATGCTGGGGGTTATTATTGCATCCAATGACACCAATGCTGGGGGTTATCTCTGCGTCTACTGAAACTAATGCTGGGGGTTATGATTGTGGCCAATGATAGTAATGCTGGGGGTTTATTATTGCAGCTACTGACACCGATGTTGATGATTATTATTGCATAAACTGACACCAATGTTAGGAGTTATTACTGCATCCATTGACACCAATGCTGGGGTTATTATTGTGTTCACCTAAATGAATGCTGGGGGTAATTACTGCATCCACTGACACTAATGCTGGGGGTTTTTACTGTGCATATGGACACCAGTGCTGGGGAGTATTATTGTGTCTCCTGTTGCCAATGATGGGGGTTACTATTGTGACCCCTGGCACTAATTCTGTGGATTATTATTGTGTCTACTGACACCAGTACTGGGGGTTATTATTACATCCTCTGGCCTGCTGGGGGTTATTATTTCAGCCACTCTCCTTATCTGCATAACATAGGGGAGGTATTATGAAGTGGGATAGCTGGAAACAATGTAATCCGACGGGAAAACTGCTATGAGAGCTTCTGGCCGGGAATCCCTGCCGTGTGTATGCTTTATCGCAGTTTTTCCGACGGGAAAACTGCCAGACAAAAAAAAGAGAGCAGGATCTCTTTTTTTCCCATCAGACACAAATCCTTGTGGAAAAAACGTTCGTCTGTATGCTTTTCCGACAGGGAAAAAAACGAGCATGCTCAGAATCAAGTATGAGATGGGAGCGCTCTTTATGGTAAAACTAGCGCTCGCATGGAAGATATCACATTTGTCATGCAAATTATTGATAAAAAAGAAGGAGCTACGCCAATAATTTAAAAAACACACATCAGTCCATAGGATGACATAAACATAGTGGTATATACCAGTCCTTGAAATGACATGAAATTTTGTGTATAGCATACACCATAGGAAACAGTGTATCAGAAAAGACCATAAGCTATACAATAGTCCATATGTCTTGTATGGTGACACCACAGTGCTTGATACAAATGAAGTGCCCACCACCGTAGATCAAATGGCTGCTTACCAGAAAGCAAGCAAAGACACGCATTCAGCTATAACCCAGCCGCGGCCTTTAGCTTGCATGCAGGGTAATGATATCAGGACACAGACCAGACATCCAGGACCTTCTCCAGCGTAACATACACTCCTTGGCTGTAGCACAAGCTCCATAATGCGTTTGGACCAACGTAAAAGGAAGGAGAGGAACCATAGGGTAATATCGACTAAACTGGTTTAATGGTAGTAAAAGTAATGTACTTACACAATAACAAATTTTAAAAGCATAAAAAGTTTGCCGGCCGGCAAGTACAGAGGCCCTTCCTCTACGATCGGCATGGTGACGTCACTGCGTGCCTCCCAGACGCATTTTGTCACATCTGACGGTCATCCTAAGGACTGATGTGTGTTTTTAAATTTATTGGCGCAGCTCCTTCTTTTTTATCTGTTATATTTGTGTGTATTCCACTACTGCTGCTGTCTTTGTTTTTTATTTTTTTATTTAAATTTTATTTTTGTCTAAGTGCAGTTTTTTCTGTTTATAATTGCTGCAAAATATTGCATCGTTTAATGCAGCACATTCTTTTCTTCTTTATAATGCTACAATAATGAACTTGTTTTGCTGCTGATATTCACACAGAGTTCTGACAAACTTGTTTCTTTAATATTTCTCGTGATCTCATGAATATATATATATATATATATATATATATATATATATATATATATATATATATATATTTTAAAGCTAGATCTCCTTAATAATGTTTATTTTTGTTTTTAATTGTCTTTTTTTTTTATCAAGATCTGCATTTTTTGTGATTATTTGAAAATTATTTTCTAGTAATCTCCATTTTTTTTTTTTTTTTTGGTGTGTCAAGTTACCACAATAACATTATTATCTTGAAAAGCTCGAATCGTCTCTCACCAAACTTTTACTAACACGAGGATCAGCAAAAGCAGCCCAAAGGGTGGCGCCGTTGGAATGGAACTTCCCCTTTATAGTGCCGTCGTCCGTGTTGTACGTCACCGCGCTTTGGACGGGCGGACTTTTGTCTGAGCGTGTGTATGCAAGGCTGGCTTGAAGGAATTCTGTCGGGAAAACCATCGGTTTTTGATCCGACGGAAAAAACGGTCGTGTGTACTAGGCATTACTCATAAAAAATAATAAAATAAGAGAGTATTCAGTGCGGAAACATAAAAGCCACAAAAAAATAGCAACACAATTGCAGGCTAGCACTCAAGGTTAACTCAAATAATACCTCAAATGAACATATAAAACAAAATAGTGCAGCGCAATTAAATCATAAAGAGACCATAAAATGAATCATAAGGAGTCCATATGGTAAAAGTTAGTGCAGGTGGAAAAAGCACAAATCGATTGGTGCAGTGATGAGCAGGACGATATGAAAGGTGATAGTGATCCCTCCACCACATATAATTTGGCCTCTCACCTCATATACCTGAATTGAAACAGGTTATCCAGCAGTTAAGCCCACACTCAGGGAATAGATCACAATTCAGCACCTTTGATGAACTCCACAGCATATGGACAAAAAGAGAGGAAGACAATCTAGTGCTCTCCATATGTATAATTTATTAATAAAAGGTAAGAAATCTACTTACAATGAGTAGCACTCAAACCGAATGCCGGCATGCAGACGTGTAATAGTTTCAAACTGAAAAGATGGCCGCGGGTGACGTCAGACGTGACTCCTCCCCCCGTACGCGTTACGTCCGTGGGCGGGACTTCTTCAGCTTATCATAAAAAATAAGCATAGACAGCACAGGAAGTTATCAGCTCCCAAGATTTCTGGCAGGATCAACTTTTTTTTTTGCCCTTAACAAACAAACATAACAAAACAATGTTGATGGTATATTTAACAGACCAAAAGGGAGAAAATAAGATCATTTCATTGTTGGGGGTTTACATACACTTTCAATCCTCTAACTCAGGGGTCCTCAAACTACGGCCTGCCGAGGACATTTATCCAGGCCCACTCCACGCAGGGCCGGTTGTAACACACAGCGGACACAGCGGTAGACTGCTGTGTCACGGAGCTCACTGAAAAGTTTGGGCGCGCTGTGATAAAAGTCCCGCCCTCCTCCTAGACCAGCTCGTGTGATAGACGCAGTGTTCTGTCTATCACACAAGCTAGTCTAGGAGGAGGGCGGGACTTTTATCACAGCGCGCCCAAACTTTTCAGTGAGCTCCGTGACACAGCAGGAGCAGGAGATCCCGATGCACACACTGACTGGTGAGGCATTGTTTGGCACAGTAAGGCTGCAATGGTGAGGGGGGCTGCAATGGTGAGGGGGGCTTGTAATGATAGTGAGTGGGGCTGCAATGGTGAGGGGGCCTTGTAATGATGGTGGGGGGGCTTGTAATGATGGTGGGGGGTTTGTAATGATGGTGAGGGGGCTGCAATGGTGAAGGGGGCTTGTAATGATGGTGGGGGGCTACAATGGTGAGGGGGGCTTGTAATGATGGTGAGGGGGGCTGCAATGGTGAGAGGGGCTTGTAATGATGGTGAGGGGGGCTTGTAATGATGGTGAGGGGGGCTTGCAATGACGGTGAGGGGGGTTGTAATGATGGTGAGGGGGGCTGTAACGATAGTGGGGGGGCTGTAATGATGGTGAGGGGGGCTTGTAATGATGGTGAGGGGGGGCTTGTAATGATGGTGAGGGGGGCTTGCAATGATGGTGAGGGGGGCTGTAATGATGGTGAGGGGGGCTGTAATGATGGTGAGGGGGGCTGCAATGGTGACGGGGGCTTGCAATGATGGTGAGGGGGGCTGCAATGAGGGCACAGTAACGGTGGCAGTGATGGTGAGGCTGCAATGAGAGCACGGTAAGGCTGCAATGATGGTGAGGCGGCAATGATGGGCACAGTGAGGGGGCAATGATGGGCATGGGTTGGGGGACTTTCAGGATTTTTTTTTGGTGGGGGGAGGAGGGGCGGCATTGAAGGACCCGGCCCTCTACCAGTCTGAGGGACAGTGAACTGGCCCCCTGCTTAAAAAGTTTAAGAACCCCTGCTCTAACTCCATCATAAAGATAGATGTTTGGTTCAACGTGCCTGATTTATCGAAGCATCTGAAATATGGACTGTCTGTATTGCCCCACAATCACTGTGTAATTTTTTAATGAAATTAGACTGGCTGTCATGGACCAGCACGCACAGTTCTTATTTCAGACACTTTGATAGATGAGGCTGCGTGGGAAGACTTGATAACCGATGAAATCTCATAAGCGCATGCATAAAAGTTAACAATATCATTTATTATGATAAGGGAGCACGCTTGAAAAATTCTGCGGTAAGATGTTTAAAGCAAAAAAAAAAAAGAAAATTTTCTAATCATAAATCATAATCGGTGACAGGATGGAGGGTTTTGGCAGGCTGAGCCTCCCTCTATCATTCTCCAATTGTCATTCAAAGCTGTGGCGCAGATGAGCGGCGTCTGGAAGATGATCCGGCGACACACAGAAAAGAAAGGTATTCTTTGTGAGCGGGCCGGAGAGCGGTGCCGTAGGAGACGCGGGTTCTCAGCGGGAACATGCAAATGAGCCGAGAAGGAGATGACAGTAACAAAGTGTCACTGTCTCCCCCCGACACCCTCGCAACTCCTGACACCGCGGGAGCCCCTCCACGCCTCCGTCGCTCCCTCCGAGATGCTCCTCTGTTAATTGTACTCCCCACCACCTCTGAGATTTAAAGTAGATGTAAACCCAATCACTAAAATCTCAAAATCGGCTTTAAGGGTCCATTCATATCATCCCATTGGAAAATAAACATGAGTTGTGCTTTAAAGCGCATGATGCAGTTTCAGTGCATTTGTAAATGCTTTGCATTAAATTGTCAATGTGATCACTGCTGCCGGTGGAAGGGGGTCCTCAGTCTGGCCGCTGTGCGACAATGCACTCCACGAGGAATCCCTTGTGTACAGTGTATAGCTGTCTCCAGGGGGCATTTATTCACCTTTCTCGCGGCTACCACTGTTTGGCAGATCTGTTGCCAAATTGGATTATCGTCAGTGTTTGGCTGGTCCCGGATTGGGGATAGACTCTGCTCGGCTGCATATATTTGTTAGCCTTGCTCCATCCTAAGTGTACATGCCCCCATACATCACCAATTACTTTACTTTTGAAATATAACCATCAAGGTGATGATTTTCTCCCTTTGGTCTATGGCTCCCGTACCCTATGGCCACCTCTCTATATAGGAAGCATCTACAATGCCCATTCTATGAGCGCACTAGATGTTTATGGTCTTTTTATCCTTGTGGATTTTCTTACACCTGTATAAATACTGACTGTGGGACTATACATATTGGACCCCGTTTTTTCCCAAGATAGTGAGATCTGTATTCTTTCTTGCTATCTCTGTTTGTCCTGAAGAAGCCTCGCGGCAAAACGCGTAGACACACAAGGGACCGCATATGTACATTCCTTCTTGTATACAGTTTTTTCACTCTTTTATTATTGTAGCAACTGTCTGTTTTTTGGTCCTATCAATAAATTATTTTTTGTTTATTCACTGTGTTGTTGCCTAAAAAGTCTGACTTTTGGCTGCTCTTTTTGAGCAACCCTCCATGTTTCTCTAACACTATTACAGATGTGGCATTGTGAGTGCTTTACTTTTCCCTGTTCATATTGTCTATTCACACGTTCACACTGATGCAATGAACTTCCATGCCACTAAGAAAAAAATGTGCAACGTGCATGTGGGCAGGGCCCACTTCGCCCTGCACGCGGGGGTACCTTTCGTGCAGAGTTTGCTCATCAATGCCTGGGACCAGGCGAAGAAAGTGGTCATGTGAAATATATAACATTAAGGCAGTTTCCTGACTTAGAAATTAGCTAGGGAGGGTACCAGAACAAATCGCCCCCCTTTGAAACCGGAGGACCTGTCAGCTTACCAGTAGAGTTGGGAGAACAGTTTTAGCGGAGCAAAAGTTTGGGCTAAAAATCGCCCAAATTTACAGGGTGCGGGGCGGGATGTTTGGTCGGTGACATCACAAGGGGGGGAGGCAGTGCCACCAGGTGAGGTCACATATGGCCCCGCCCCTTACCTATTTAAAGCTGAGTTCCAGCCTTTTTATGTTTATTAAAAGTCAGCAGCTACAAAAAGTGTAGCTGCTGACTTTTAATAAACAGACACTTACCTGTTCCACTGTCCAGCGATGTGGCCGCCCGGAGCGTCGCTCCTCTCCCCCCTTCTCCGCCGACGCTTCCATTCAGACTGTGGGCACCCGGTCGTGACAGCTTTCAGCTTCACGTCCGGGCACGCACTGCACATGCGCGAGTCACGCTGCACTCTATGAGTGAACAGGCGATCTCCTGGGACCTGCCATGTGTCCCAGGAGATCGCCTAGAGGGAGGAGTCACCTAGGCGGTCCCTGGGCGGAAGGAGGAGGTGGGACAGGAAGTCCCACTCCTACCGAATCCCCCACTCCCCCCCCCCCAAAAAAAATTACATGCCAAATGTGGCATGTAATGGGGTGAGGAGTGCTTAAAGCGGAAGTTCCACTTTTGGGTGGAACTCCGCTTTAAGAACTGTCAAACGGCGGAGCAGGCATTCAACGGTTAGCCTTCGTCACAGGGGGAGCGTTTTTTTCCCCCGGGTCTAGCGGTATGGCGGGTGTTGTGATTGACGATGGATCTACATCGTGGGACCTTTTTTTATTTATTTAATAATAAGAAATTGTGAAAAACTGCCTTCTGTCTTTATTTGTTTTTGACACTGTTTTTTGGTGAATGAGTATGGATTTTGGGGAGGACCCCACACATTTTTTTTTATTGTGGCGCATGGTTGTCCTTAAAATCCATTCCTGACCCAAAGGGCCTGGTATGGATTGGTGGGGTGGACACCTAGGCTGTTTTTTTATATTTATATTTTTGTATTACCGGCAATTTAAATGTAATTTTTTTTGTCTTTATAAATGTCAGTTTTGCTGCAGCACGTTCTATACACGGTACAGATGCACTACTTTAGAGACAGGCTAAGGGGACCCCCAAGGCACTATATTTACAGGAATTTTTCACTTTTATTATATGCAAGCCTTCAAAATTGGCACTTTTGATTTTTAAAATTTGGGTCCTATAGACTTCAAAGGGGTTCAGGTCTGAACTTTTGCAATGTTTGAGAGTTCTGGCGCGGCGAACCAAACCAGGGGGTGTTCGACCCAACTCTACTTACTAGGTACCATGCCTATCCACTAGTTGCTTGGTGTCTTGAACTTGTACTTGGTTACTCTTAGTAACTACCCTCCTTTTCCTTGTCTTGCCGAGTGAACCCTTTGCAGTGGTGTTACTTCTTACCCCGTTGTGCTTTACAGACCATGGTTCTTTGAATACGCCAAAACCCACATGAATAACATCAGACCAGGCCTAGAACAGTTAATATAACTTTACTGACACTATGCAGCATAAGGGCTCTTTCACACGGGGCGGATCCGTGAAGATCCGCCCCGTGAAGCTCCGCTTGCTCAGCGGGGATCGCTCCGTTGATCCCCGCTGAGCCGGCGAATGACTGGGCGGTCCCCGCACACTGTGCAGGGACCGCCCTGTCAGAGCGACGCTCTCCCCTATGGGGGATCGGATGATGACGGACCGTAAAGTCCGTTGTCATCCGATCCGCTCCGCCGACGGAAGGAAAAATAGGGTTTTCCTCCGTCACACGTTGGCGGAGCGGATGTCAGCGGACATGTCACCGCTGACATCCGTGGCTCCATAGGGCTACATGGAGCGTCCGTGCAGGTCCGCCTAAAAAACTGACAGGCGGACCTGAACGGACCCTCCGTGTGAAAGGGGCCTAACAGTTCAATATGATTCACGTCTTTCCCCTAACTCTAACTATAGTAGTGTGGCTGCCCAGGCATACCTCTATGAGGTATAGTTCCTTATGGCATTGTCCATGGATTGGCTGTCCCCAAAAGTCCTGGTGTCTTCAATGCCGCTTCCACATACAGACAGCTAGAACAATCCAACCAAGCAGGGAAACCCCAAGAAGAGCCCAGGGCTGCAGCCTTCCCTCCTTTTATATCACAGGTGGGCCAGCCAGGGCCAAAAAGCTCAGGAACAGAACTTTCAGAAGTTAACCCTTTACCCTGGCCTGGGCCAGCCGGTCACTCACTGGAACAAAACACAGTTCAAAACACTCTTCATATCATCCCCAATTCCTGTTCCTTCAGAACTCAGATCAGCCTCAATTCCTGCACCTTCACACCTCAGATCACCCCAATTCCTGTACCTTCACACCTCAGATCACCCCAATTCCTGCACCTTCACACCTTAAATCAACCTCAATTCCTCCACTTTCACACCTCAGATTACTATCATTCCTGCTCCTTCATACCTCAGATTACCCCAATTCCTGCACCTTCACACATCAGATCATCTCAATTCCTACACCTTCACACTTTAGATCACCCCAATTCGTCTATCTTCAGACCTCAGATCACCCCAATTCCTGCATGTTCACACCTCAGATCACCCAAATTCCTGCACCTTCAGACCTCAGATCACCCCAGTTCCTGCACCTTCAGACCTCAGATCACCCCAATTCCTTCACCTTCACACTTTAGATCCCCCCAATTCCTCCACCTTCACGCTTTCGATCAATCACAATTGCTGTATCCTCACATCTCAGACCACCCCAATTCCTGAAGCTTCACACATCAGACCACCCCAATTCCTGAAGCTTCACACATCAGATCAGCCTAATTTCTACATCTTCAGACCTCAGTTTAGCCCCAATTCCTACACCTTTACACATCAGATCAAACCCAATTGCTGCATGACAGGGGTTTTACATTCATACCTGTAGTAATGATTCCACTAGAAAGATAGTAGGTTGACAGTTTTCATCACATAACAAAATCTGCAGCTCAAGCAAGCCTATGCTGGTAGTAGCAGGAGGGCTGGCACCTAAACGTCAGGCAAGTCTCCTAAAACATCATGGAGGTGGGTAGGCTGCGGCACAAACAGGCAGGCTGTATGTGTAGGGAGCATGCTCCTTCATCAGGCCAATCTGAGCCTGCATTCATGCAACGTGACCATCTTCAGGGCCCCACTGAAAATTACATTGCATGCTTACTCTGGCACCCACCGGTGGATTAGGTTGCCTATCCCTGGCCTAGATGTACTGCGAATGCAACATTGCCATTATACTCAACCTCTCCTGCCATAAAACACACATTGAAAATTAGGTCACATCGCAGACGGGGAAGACTGATCAACATCCTATTCTGCTTTCATTTTAAATTAGAAAGATAAATATGCAAATTGATAGTGAAAATGGTAATAAATGTAATTAAAATATGTTATTTTCCATTTTGCTGCTTGAGGGGAGAAAAAAAAATTTAATTGTTAGAAAAAAAGAATGTGTTTAGCATAAGGTTGGGAAGAATGAACGTGATCGCATAAAGCGGGAGATGAAAGCTCGGAGGATGGAGGAATGAATGAAAAGACCAAACGCACAAGCAGGAACGGTGACACCAGCTGGTGACCCCACAATTCATCTAATTTGAGGGGAATTTGTGCATGTATTTAGGAAATGTTAAAGCTGAACTCCAACCTTCCCTTCAGTCTTGCACAGTTGTACCGGCTCCTCTCCTGTTCTGGAATGGCTTACTTTAAATTCACTGCACACTGTAAGCTTCTCACAATGTGCATTAGAAACTGCAGCATGTCATATAAAGTCCCTCCCTTTTTTTGGCAGGAGGACATTCAGCATCATCTAGGGTTCTCCTCCCCAGCCTGACTGTCCCTGGCCTGCCTCTTTCATTTATTGGATTTTAGTTCTTTCATGGAGGTCATCACTCGTCACAAGACATGGCAAGTGGGTGAATACCTCAGAAAGAAACACAAGGCACCCCATGGGAGAGCAGGTCAGGGCCCAGCAGCTGGTGGAGTGCTAACACTCTCAGGAGATAGATGAAGATGGTGCAGGATATGACTAGAGGGTAAGGAACTGGTAAGTTGTAGTCATGATCGGTGTAACGGCAATCCCAATAAGCAAGGGGTTAACGCCGTTTAGGATATTCCCTTTCCGAACACACATCAGCTACCGACACTCCACAGTCAGGCGACCGAGACCCATAGGAATAATTCTCCCCCAATACAAGACAAACGCTCTGTAGTTAGGTTTCCAACTGGTCTGACACTTTATTGAGAAAAGAACAGGCTCTTATATACACTAAACAAATACTGTAGTCCAATTGAACAACTCCACCCACAACATCACACAATGGTCACATAATGAGCCCCCAATACACATTATTCTGACATCTTTTACTAGACAACAGGTGAGTTCATTAGCTAATCCCTTTTCAGCTTAAATTACTATGCATGATTTTTACGTTCCCCAGACTGTCTGTCTGCTAATTTACATTACACAGGCATCCAGGTGGCTGAAATTGAACCCATCAGCATCTCTAAATTAACCTGTTGAGTTCAGAATCAAACAACCAGTAAATAGTCCTTTACAGATGTCCTGTTTAAAGCAATCCACGACATATTCTCAATGTCCATTATTTCCTGGCTCATAATTTCTAAGGACTTCTGGGTTCCACGGGCCCTCCGGTTACAATCGGCATCTGGGTTAAGGTCATGATCAGCAGAATGAGCGATAATAGTGTGGTCAGGAGCCAGAGCCAAGGTCATACAAAGTGGATTAGAAGGGTGAAGACAGTAGAGTTGTCAGGAGCCAAATTAAGGTCATGCAAAATTAATCCAAAGGGTGAAGACAGTAGAGTAGTCAGAAGCCGCCATGAACAGTGGATCGGAAGGGTTAAGACAGTAGAGTAGTCAGGAACCAACCTAAGGTCCTGAACAGTGGATCAGAAGGATGAAGATAGTAGAGTCATCAGGACCCAGTAGCCGACCTAAGGTCATGAACAGTTGTTTAAAATGGTGAAGACAGTAGAATAGTCAGGAGCCGACCTAAGGTCATGAACAGTGCGTCAGAAGGGTATAGACAGAGTAGTCAAGAGCTGACTCAAGGTCATGAACAGTGGATCAGAAGGGTGACGACAGTAGAGTAGTCAGAAGCCGCCATGAACAGTGGATTGGAAGGGTTAAGACAGTAGAGTAGTCAGGAGCCGACCTAAGGTCCTGAACAGTGGATCAGAAGGATGAAGATAGTAGAGTCATCAGGACCCAGTAGCCGACCTAAGGTCATGAATAGTTGTTTAAAATGGTGAAGACAGTAGAATAGTCAGGAGCCGACCTAAGGTCATGAACAGTGGATCAGAAGGATGAAGATAGTAGAGTCATCAGGACCCAGTAGCCGACCTAAGGTCATGAACAGTTGTTTAAAATGGTGAAGACAGTAGAATAGTCAGGAGCCGACCTAAGGTCATGAACAGTGCGTCAGAAGGGTATAGACAGAGTAGTCAAGAGCTGACTCAAGGTCATGAACAGTGGATCAGAAGGGTGACGACAGTAGAGTAGTCAGAAGCCGCCATGAACAGTGGATTGGAAGGGTTAAGACAGTAGAGTAGTCAGGAGCCGACCTAAGGTCCTGAACAGTGGATCAGAAGGATGAAGATAGTAGAGTCATCAGGACCCAGTAGCCGACCTAAGGTCATGAATAGTTGTTTAAAATGGTGAAGACAGTAGAATAGTCAGGAGCCGACCTAAGGTCATGAACAGTGGATCAAAAGGATGAAGATAGTAGAGTCATCAGGACCCAGTAGCCGACCTAAGGTCATGAACAGTTGTTTAAAATGGTGAAGACAGTAGAATAGTCAGGAGCCGACCTAAGGTCATGAACTGTGGGTCAGAAGGGTATAGACAGAGTAGTCAAGAGCTGACTCAAGGTCATGAACAGTAGATCAGAAGGGTGAAGACAGTAGATTAGTCAGGACCCGACCTAAGGTCACGAACAGTGGATCAGAAGGTTGAAGACAGTAGAGCAGTCAGGAGCCGACTCAATGTCATGCACAGTTGTTTAAGAAAAGAAAAGTCCTAAATCAAGTCGAGGTCACAACCAGAGATCAGGCTGGGGGGAAATCCAGGTGCAGAAGATCAGGTTATACACAAGGATACACAGAAGTGAAGGCCATGGACAAGCTGAAGATCACCCAGCAACTATCTGTGACTGTGTCTTCCTTTAAATAGGGCATTTGGAGTCAGTTGTGGGATTGAATGTGGGTGTAAATGCGTCGGCGCACGCCAACATGCATCCAATGCACATGTGCAAGTTTGTGCGCGAATGAGCGTGACCACTCAGGGTACTGTTAGAAGTGCCTGGCCTGTGTATGGCGCACGTATTGGCCTGCGTATTGGGTAGCATCCTGACAAAACGCACTCAGCGGCCATTGGAGACAAGTTGTTCAAAATAATGAAAATTCAATGGAAAAGAAAACGATGTGCTTCTAATTTAAAAGACAGAATCCCAACTGACAATGAGCATCACCTAGTGAAGAGCGAACCGTATAATATTCTGAACGTTTACATTCACACCAGCAGCTGCGTCTATGCTCGGGGTAAAAACCAATTCCGGTTATTATCTGCAACATATGACGATCCACTAATCTCCAATTCTTGTTACACAATGTCTTTTCCTCGATACTGTCTGTTTTTATTTATTTATGGCGCACTCCTCTTACGCTTAACGGTGATTTATTTGCTTTTCTGCGTTGCATAAATAACCTGTCAGTTCTTTGTCTTCATTTCGGTGAAATATATCTCTGGCTGCTTCCAAAGATTTTAATTATTGAGGTTGTGTATGACATCTGCAACAGGGATCTGAATATATAGAATCTTTTGTTTTTTTCATAAATTTTTCTGACACATTTTAAGGTGTTTTGTTGGGATAAAAAAAAAAAATATTAAACGGTCATTTTATGAGGGAAAAATAAATAAATTAAACAAAGAGACTTTGTGACATAGGCCCTCTTCACGCCTGTGTGGTTCAATGCGGCACGTTAACACGTTACGCCGTACGTTGATGCGCGTTGCATTCATTTAAAAATTCAACTTCAATTTGCCTCAGCACCATTTTTGCAGATGCAACACATGATGATGCATTAAAGTGTATGTTACCCTACTTTTTTTTTTTTTTTTTTTTAATGTTCACCTATGTGTATTTTATGTCATAGTCTCTATCATTTCCGTGTACTTCTTCCATCTGAAGAACCTGGCTGATCCTGTCAGTCACCTTTCTTCCTTGATCTAAACTGACCACACAAAGTACAGAAGCTGATTTGTGTTAGCGTGGTCAGTTTTTATCTTTTGGCTGCCTATTCAGAGGTACAGGACACTGTGCAGACACACAGCATGCTTGTATTGGGTAGTTTGTTCAGCCACCACGCCTCCCAACCAATCACAGCCTGCCTCTGGCACATACCTCTTTGCAATCACAGCCTCCTTCTGGCACACACCCCCTCCCAATCACATTCTGCCACTGGCACACACCCCCTCCCAATCACAGCCTCCCTGTGGCACACACCCCTCCCAATCACAGCCTGCCACTGGCACACACCCATTCCCAATCACAGCCTCCCTCTGGCACACACCCCATCCCAATCACAGCCTACCTCTGGCACACACCCCATCCCAATCACAGCCTCCCTGTGGCACACACCCTCTCCCAATCACAGCCTGCCACTGGCACACACCCCTTTCCAATCACAGCCTGTCACTGGCACACACCCCTCCTAATCACAGCCTGCCTCTGGCTCAGACCCCTCCCAATCACAGCCTGTCACTGGCACACACCCCTCCCAATCACAGCCTGCCACTGGCACACACCCCTTTCCAATCACAGCCTGTCACTGGCACACACCCCTCCCAATAACAGCCTCCCTCTGGCATACACCTCTCCCAATCACAGCCTGTCACTGGCACACACCCCTCCCAATCACAGCCTGCCACTGGCACACACCCCTTTCCAATCACAGCCTGTCACTGGCACACACCCCTCCCAATAACAGCCTCCCTCTGGCATACACCTCTCCCAATCACAGCCTGTCACTGTCACACACCCCTCCCAATAACAGCCTCCCTCTGGCACACACCTCTCCCAATCACAGCCTGTCACTGGCACACACCCCTCCTAATCACAGCCTGCCTCTGGCTCACACCCCTCCCAATCACAGCCTGCCTCTGGCTCACACCCCTCCCAATCACAGCCTGCCTCTGGCTCACACTCCTCCCAATCACAGCCTGCCTCTGGCACACACCCCTCCCAATCACAGCCTGCCTCTGGCACACACCCCTCCCAATCACAGCCTGCCTCTGGCTCACACCCCTCCCAATCACAGCCTGCCTCTGGCTCACACCCCTCCCAATCACAGCCTGCCTCTGGCTCACACTCCTCCCAATCACAGCCTGCCTCTGGCACACACCCCTCCCAATCACAGCCTGCCACTGGCACACACCCCTCCTAATCACAGCCTGCCTCTGGCTCAGACCCCTCCCAATCACAGCCTGCCTCTGGCTCACACTCCTCCCAATCACAGCCTGCCTCTGGCACACACCCCTCCCAATCACAGCCTGCCTCTGGCACACACCCCTCCCAATAACAGCCTCCCTCTGGCATACACCTCTCCCAATCACAGCCTGTCACTGTCACACACCCCTCCCAATAACAGCCTCCCTCTGGCATACACCTCTCCCAATCACAGCCTGTCACTGGCACACACCTCTCCCAATCACAGTCTGTCACTGGCACACACCCCTCCTAATCACAGCCTGCCTCTGGCTCAGACCCCTCCCAATCACAGCCTGCCTCTGGCTCACACCCCCTCCCAATCACAGCCTGCCTCTGGCACACACCCCCTCCCAATCACAGCCTGTCACTGGCACACACCCCCTCCCAATCACAGCCTGTCTCTTGTACACACCCCTCCCAATCGCAGCCTGTCACTGGCACACACCTCCTCCGAATCACAGCCTGTCTCTGGCACACACCCCCTCCCAATCACAGCCTGCCTCTGGCACACACCCCCTCCCAATCACAGCCTGTCACTGGCACACACCCCCTCCCAATCACAGCCTGTCACTGGCACACACCCCCTCCCAATCACAGCTTGCCTCTGGCACACACCCCTCCCAATCACAGCCTGTCACTGGCACACACCTCCTCCTAATCACAGCCTGCCTCTGGCACACACCCCCTCCCAATCACAGCCTGTCACTGGCACACACCCCCTCCCAATCACAGCCTGCCTCTGGCACACACCCGCTCCCAATCACAGCCTGTCACTGGCACATACCCCCTCCCAATCACAGCCTGCCTCTGGCACACACCCGCTCCCAATCACAGCCTGTCACTGGCACACACCCCCTCCGAATCACAGCCTGTCTCTGGCACACACCCGCTCCCAATCACAGCCTGTCACTGGCACACACCCCCTCCAAATCACAGCCTGTCTCTGGCACAAACCCCCTCCCAATCACAGCCTACCTCTGACCCCCCCCCCCTTGCTCAATCGCAGCCTTTTTTACCTTTTTGCCTGAATATAGATCTAGGTTTACAAAATATCAGCTGAAGATTAATTTTGAAATATAGAAACATAGAAGGGTAAGAGGGACAAAAAAACCCAAGTGATCCACTGAGTCTTCTCTTTTTTATTTTATTTATATATTTTTACTTTTTTTGTCTGAGTATAGATCTAGATTTTAAAAAATATCAGCTGAAAGTAAATCTTGAAATATACAGTGCCTGGAAAAAGTATTCATACCCCTTGAAAATTTTCCAAATTTTGTCATGCTACAACCAAAAAAAGTAAATGTATTTTATTGGGATTTTATGTGATAGACCAACACAAAGTGGCACATAATTGTGAAGTGGAAAGAAAATTATAAATGGTTTTCAATTTTTATAAATAAATAAATACTGTATGTGAAAAGTGTGGGGGGTACATTTGTATTCAGCCCCCCTGAGTCAATACTTTGTAGAACCTCCTTTCTCTGAAATTACAGCTGCAAGTTTTTGGGGATGTCTCTACCAGCTTTGCACATCTAGAGAGAGACATTTTTGCCCATTCTTCAGTGCAAAATAGCTCAAGCTCTGTCAGATTGGATGGAGAGTGTCTGGGAACAGCAATTTTCAAGTCTTGCCACAGATTCTCAATGTGATTTAGGTCTGGACTGTGACTGGGCCATTCTAACATATGAATATGCTTTGATCTAAACCATTCCATTGTAGCTCTGGCTGTATGTTTAGGGTCGTTGTCCTGCTGGAAGGTGAACCTCCGTCCCAGTCTCAAGTCTTTTGCAGATTCTAATGCCGCGTACACACGATCAGAATTTCCCACCAGAACTTTTGCCATTGGAAAAATAGAGAACCTGCTCTCAATCATTTATTGTTGGAAATTCCGACAGCAAATGTCCGATGGAGCCTACACACGGTCAGAATTTCCGAAGAAAAGCTCACATCGAACATTTGTTGTCGGAAATTCCGACATTGTGTATGCGGCATAACAGGTTTTCTTCTAAGATTGCCCTGTATTTGGCTCCATCCATCTTCCCATTTATTTGTAAAAAAAAATGAAAACCATTAATCATTTTCCTTCCACTTCACAATTATGTGCCACTTTGTGTTGGTCTATCACATAAAATCCCAATAAAATACATTTACATTTTTAGTTGTAACATGACAACATTTGAAAAATGTCAAAGGGTATGAATACTTTTTCAAGGCACTGTAGAAACAGAAGAATAAGAGGCACAAAGAGACCAAGTGGCCCACTGAGTCTTCTCTTTTTTAATTTTATTTTTATATAGTATAGATCTTGGTTTACAAAATATCAACTGGAAATTTACTTCAAAAACTAGAAACATAGAAGGGTAAAGGGCACAAAAAAAACAAGTGGTCCGCCATTTTTTTTTCTTGTTTTTAACATTTTTGTCTGGGCACATATGTGGGTGTGTCCCAAGCATGCTTAAATTCACTTACTGTTGACTGACTTACTTCATCTGATTGGAAAAATGACAATGCCACGCCGAATTGTAATGTGCAATGTGCCGCAATTTGCGTTACATGTGTTGTGGTGCCATTAACTGGCACCCCATCACATACCACAATGCCCAGTAAAAAAAATACAACATGCCCAGCTTTGGGCAAATTGGCAACCCAATGTTTTCAATGGGCTGCCTTAACGCATTACATGACACACGTGCATTAGCGCACCACAAGCAAGGGAATGGGCCCTGAAAGTAAAAAACCTATGATAAATTCTGTCGGGATTCGTTAGGGTTAATCACAAGAGCCTCTGCTGTTATTGCAGTCACCCCGCTGTCATTCGGAGAAGAACATCAAACTAATGGGATGTTTAATTGGTAATTCGCACAATAAACGGAGGCGATCAGGCTCCATGTTTGTCATAATTTTAATTTAAAGAGGGACTCCGAACAGCAGTGACATTATTAGCAGTTCTCTGGCAGCAACTTGATGATCGTTTTGTTTAATTAATTGCACCTTCTGGAGGAAATGTTCGGAATAAAGGAGAGAAGGACAGGTAGGATAAGAGGGATGGGGACGGCGTGTTCTGAGTGATACGTGTAGAGCGTGTTTGCAGAATATCATCATTAGTAGAGGTTGCAGAGACAGGCTTTACAGTCTGGAAAAAATGAATGCTTAGCTAATTAAGGAGGACATAAAGATCTGTAGGTAGAACACCATTTATTTTTAATATAAATAAACTTATTAATGTAATGTTGAAGAAAAAAATATTTTTTAGTGTGACATAAGCACCGTTTCAGCAAAATGTTTTGAAAATTTGTGAACTTTTCGAAATTCAGAATTCTGAACCCGAAGCCCCAGCAAAGTCAATGTGACCCGACGATGGTGTAGGCAGGTGCTACTTGTTTAGCCACCGCTGCTAAGGTGCTGAGAGGCGCCACCGCATGGTCAGATTTGCAGGGCTGAGGAGGGATACATGGGGAAAAAGCATACTTTTTACCCGACGGACCCTGCTCCTCAGGGTCAGCCGAAAGTCAACCAAGCACTAGGTGAGGGGCTCTCCCAAAGAGAGATTCCCCAAAGTATGGGAGGACGGAAGCTAATAGGCGCACATCCTCCCTCTAGACTATTATGTGTCTTTGGTCCCCTCTTGAAGAGGAAAGCCCCTCCTTAGCCCTCCAGGGTGCAAGACTCCTGATGGGGACAAGGCATACTCAAGTCTACCTAGCCAAAAGGCCTGGTGGACCACACTGCTCGTAGTCAGCCAAAACCAACCAATGAGTACTAGGTGAGGGGCTGCCCTGAAGAAAGACCACCCAAGGCAGCGGAAGAAGGAACCTAATGGGTGCGCATCCTCTCCCTACACTAGAGTATGTCTTTGGTCCCTCCTTGAAGAGGAAAGATCCCTTCCTGGGTGCAAAACTTCTGACGGGGACAAA